>JAGTJP010000121.1:0-70775 GCA_020744175.1 Auriculariales sp. MPI-PUGE-AT-0066
GCAGTACCACCTCTTCCATCGCTTCGCTTTTGACCGACTTTGGTGCTGACAGCACGGGGGTTCTCATCATGAGCAGTGCCTCGACCCCACTAACTGATTGCCCGTCCGCACAGGTCGCTACTCACACGTTAACGTCACAGCGACATGTTGGGATGGTGTGGCAGAAGATCTGGATCACCGGTGTCGCTGCACGAGTTACAGATGGAAGCGGATGTGAATCCGGCCGTCGTCATTTCACCATTCCAGCAAGAGGCTAGTCAGGCAAACTGTCGCGGACGAAGATTTTATGAACCACGACTACAAGCGGCGAGTAGGCGACTGGTTGCTCAGCAGAAGCGCGGATCCCCGGTGCTGAGGGGTGGCTTACGGCAGTGCATATGTCTTCTTTTGTTTCCGGATTGACCCGTGGAGCGCGCCCGATCCGGAGGGGGCAGCTCGCGTGGGGATCCAGCGCCGGTGACTCTCGGCCTTGCGTCACGCGGGTATCACACTCCGCATTCGGTATAGTGAGCTATCCTAGGGCCGGCCCTGGTTTGTGGCTGCGCTGCGAAGGGGGGCAGCCGCGCCAGCTGCGCATGCGCGACATGCAACGCAAATTAGGCACTGTGAGAGCCGGCGGACATATGAGCCGGTACTGCGGACTGGAGACTTTGGGCCGGTGCAATGTTGCGTTGTTGGGGCTTCTGGACACGAGCTTTGGATCTGCCCGTTATTACCGTACTTGGCAAATGACCGAGGGGACGGGGCGGTGCTTGATGATCGGTTGTGAGTCCAACCCGGGCGCCGCAAGTCATTCCAATTTGTGATCTTTGTATTGCTACAATGTGCAGGGTCGGAGAGTTGTGTCAGGACTCGCAGGCTTGGACAGCTGCAAGAAGTCATGAGTCGCGACTCCGTCTGCCCTTCTCTCATAACAGAAGCTACGCCTTCTCGAGCTGGAATTCGTCGGATGAGCGTGATCATTCCCAAGCGACGGTCTCCGCAGCTGCGTCCCCCGCCCGTATTGGGTGATTTGCCGTGCGTTTGGCGTTTGCTCCGGCGCCGGACGGTGGCTTGACATTCCTGCTTGTGCCCACGGAAATACTACAACAACCACGATTTCCCGATAGCCAGGGTTCGTGGGTATCGTATCACGGCATTTATTAACTGGAGGGGGGGGGGTACGTATGTAACCGACGTGGGGCGTGGGGAGGGGGACTCTCGCTGTCGCATGGCGATCGGATCAAAACAGTGGAAATGATGAGCGGGTCACTTCCGGATTAGGTGTTGGAAATGTGCAATCGCTGCAGTGGAGCGAGGATCGAGATCAGCCGGCTCCGGCTCACTTGCCATAACCGGTTTGACCGCAGCACTCCTCTTTTCCCTTCCACCTCCACCACCACCTCCGACATCACTCACTCCCGCTCTACGCGCCCCTCATACACTGATCACACCTCTAGAACGACTGCGAAATCGCGTCGTTATCTGTTGCTCGTTGTCGAGATCCCTGAAAATCCTCAGTCCCGTTTTGACCCCCTAGCTCGGTCCGTCCTCAGCAACTATGGAAAAGGTCGACGAAATCGTATTGCCAAGCTTTGACGATGCCTTTGGTCGTGAGTCCAATTTTTTTGGGGGGCTACTATCCTTCGACCTGGTCTGTCCGTGCCTCGTTGTTACCGCCTCTCGGCAACACCGCGTCTATATTCCCGCAGGTGCTTACGCAGTGCTCTGTCCGGATTGCAGGTCTTATCCAAGCTGATGGCCCGCTACCTCCATTCGCCGGCTGGCATATGGCGCCGCAGGTGTGTACCTTCATTGACCTGCTCCAAGTATACTAGGTATTAACGACGTTGCAATTGTCTCAGCGCCTACCCAAACCGAAGCCGGCGATACAACCACTAGTGGTCCCTGCTCCCGCTCACGCTGTCCCTGCGCAGGGTAGTCGCCCGGTCCCTCGGGGCCGGTCGACCGCCTCGGCCTCGACGTCCAGAGGCAGCAGCACCGTCAGGTCCAAACGCAAGCGCGCCCCAGCCCAAAGCCAGCGAGGAATCCAACACTACTCACCGCAGACCCCAACGCAGCACCCACAATCGTATTCACACAATTTCTCCTCGTCGTCTCCGCCGGGTACATCGAATTCGCACCCCTATGGCCACGGGCACATCACGCCGCACGCCCCCGGCTCCGACTCGAGCACGCACCTAAGTGTGTCAACGATACTGCCGGACCCGCGGCGCCTAGGGAGAACCTCATTTTCAAGCGAGGCCTCGTCTCTACATTCTTTCAGCTTGAGTTCGGGCGGAACGAGCCCAGACGCTGCCAGCTCGCCTGGCACCTCCGTCGGCGCCAGCAGCGGGAGCCCTCGCACGCCGAGCAGCAGCAGCCGCGGATACTTGCCGCTAGAAGCCAGCACCAACACCCATTATCACCGGTCAACACCACCGCAGATGATGATCGCAGGCCGTCCAATCCCGCAGCCTGTGCCGCTCAACAACACCTCGACGCCTTCGACGCCCACCACGGTCTCGGCTTCGGTCGCAGCGTCTCCTGCACCGCCGCAAGCAACAGGGACAGGGACAGGGACAGGGACGAAGAAGCGACGGACGCAAACCGGGTTCATTATCCTGCGCCCGTCCACTAACGGCGCGAGCCTGCGCGTCGCGGCAAGCAGCGCGAGCTCGTTCAGCGACGCTCTCGACGCGCTACGACACCGCGCGCTCCCGCCGGAACATCTCGTCGATGGAGACGAGGACGGCTGGGTCGGCGTCGTCGGTGCCGAAAAACCTCGTACGTAGCTTATACTCCTCATCGCTTTCGCGTTCCTAACAGCTATCTGTGCAGTCTACGTGTGCCCGTTCGATGGATGCGGCCGCAAGTATACGTTCACTTCCAACTTGCGCCGTCATATGCGTCGAGGTCATGGACTTGCCAAGGCAGGAAGCAGCGGCGGTGCCGGCGCCACCGGCGGCGGCGGCAGGGTGCTCGTCTCTCCGCAGGCAGATGCAGACGCAGACGCTATGGACGACGACGCGCCTACGCCACCCGGGGAGGAGGAGGAGCCCGAAGACGGCGTGTAGGCCCGTAAGTGTTGTTGTTGCCGCCGCTGTTACAGGCACCCACCCACAACTGCGATCACCCCCACGGCTCAACCTTGGAATTCCTGACGCCATCAGAGTCTCGCCCCGCCTCCGACTTTCGCACGATGCCGCAATCAACATCTCGCAGACAATCCGCAGCACCCTGTTGCCGTCAGCCCCAGCTATCCCGCTCCCTCTGCTTCTATATTTTCGTTCCCCTTCGAGTCGTTTGGCCCGTGCCCCTCTTGCCCTTCGCAGCTGTCGTAGCTCATGGACTTCGAACAGGCTGCCCCGCCCGCCCGCCCGCGTTGTACTTGTGCTAGACCTGTTTTTATCTCTATCTCTTCTTGTTGCGACTTTTCTCCGATACTTATTCACTGGAATTTCGCTTACAGCTAACGCATCGTAATAAATAAGAATAAACGCCAAATGAAGGCATGCAATGTCGTCCCCGTTAAGCTCTTCTTTTCTCTCTCGGGTTGATGATCAACTTAGAGGGCAAGCACGTGCGGCTTGAATCTTCGCTGCCGGTGACATGTTTCCAGCGAGCCGATTCTGCCAACTGATTCTACTCGGACTTCTCGTGCCACTTTTCGTAAGCGCGAAACGGTATATAAATAAGTATTTTCAGAAGCACAGGATCAATGAGCGCTCCTTGGCGACCTGGCGACACCAGGAAGCCGGGGTATGCCAACAATCCTCTGTCCCTACTGCCTTTGGAAGCAAGTGATATCACTTTCGGTAACGCGACTCGCACTGAAGGATTGTGGCACAGATTAGCAATCGTGAGCCTGAATTGGCTACACTGCGACACTTTGTCGGCTATCGTAATAACATAGCAACTGTCTCAATCCCATCCCCCTTCGCTCACGCTACATATGAAGCGTTTTGGATCCGATCTCACCACCATATCGTCATCATTTTTCGCATCGAATATATTCACGCAAGTGGATACTGACGAAATTTGCAACACCTATGTCTCGTATTGAGGCTGTAGTGTGGAACGATGGCCTGTTGTACTTCCTCCGTGGTGTGTTTCACGCTTCAGCCACGGCTCTTACCGAGACCGACCAAGCGGACGACACGAATAAAGGAACACGTGTTGAACTCTGAATCTTGCCGTCTCTTTCTTCTCCTCTTTCTTTGATCGGTACCGCCTCGAGGCTGGCAACGCGCATCCACCAGTGAACACATTCGATCTGAAATGCGACGTCCCTTGCCGCTCTATGGAGTGCTCGCGCTTGTCGTCATCGTCGCTGCTCAATGCCAGCATCACCCTCCCACCCAAAATGATCCTGGTACCTCCTTTCACGGTCAGACGATGACAATGGTCAAAACTACCCAACTGCCTCAGCCTACACAGGTCACAGTGAGAGACCAACGACCACACCCGCACAAAACCACACCTTCTACGACGTGCACGACTACTTTCTGTCTGGCGCGGAGTATGGCGTCTTCAGCACGCATGATCCTGAAGCGACTGGCGAGGTTTTTCAGGTGGTTGGTCACAACTAACAATCATCCCGGCTTGGTCGCTCCACCAACCAAGCTCAGGCTCCCACCGCCACCGCCAAAACCACCACTTCCAGCCCCGGGGCGAGATAAGAAAACGCTTACCTGGACCAGACTGTTTATAATTTCAGTGCGTTGATCTATGTCGTCTCGTGCGAACAAGCTCTGATCATTATCTCGGAGCAGATCGTGATCGGAGTCACATTGCTTGCATTTCACGTCAGAACGCGGTTTAAGGTCTCCAATACTCGCAACCCGGGATCTTACGCATGTGTCAAGACCGATAAGCGACCGCTCGAGTGCAGCTACTGGACCGACGTCGACTCGTCACTCTTGCGCCGTGCCTCCAGACCATACAGTTACTCTCCACAGCCGTTTGACTGGGGATCTGTCGTCAAAAGCGCCCCGGAAACTCAACTATGTCGGCCATCCGCACTCGGGCTTTCTGGCGTGGGCGCGATGCCACTGCAGTTCGACTCCTTGTCAGTCAATCAGCCCTATTCAGAGGTCAACGTTGCAGCTGAGCATGTATTGGCCTCACTGGCGAGCACGGTCAATCTCCATTGTACCGCCACCGCGCTCCACACACCAGTAGAAAATTCCGCCTCTCGTGTGCAGCTCACTGCCGAGGTAGAGGCAGATATTCACGCAGTTCGTGCAGTAATGGCGCCTTGCTTCACAAATGGCAGGGATTGTGACGAAGACACTGCGTTGCCAGTCCCTCAACCGTCGGCAGAAGCATCAACCATCGTTAATATCTCAGTCATCGAGATGATCGAGCTGCTCTCTCAAGCCCAAGATGTTTTGGACGTGTGGAAGGATGAAGCATATTTGCCCCCTTCCAGCTACACTACGCTCAAAGCGCGGAGTGATACCGTGACAAAGAGCATGGATCATCTCAGAGACAGCTTGGCCAAAGTCCACGATAGCTCTTTCAACGGGCTCAGAAGGTCGAAGACAACCAGGCAATTACAGCTTCCAACAAGGTCCCTCCCTTGGCAGGATATGGTAAAAGCGCGAAGTTCAACCTCTCGCCAGCTACACTGGGGATTGGTAACACTCCCCGGCCGCGCACGGGACTGCGCGAGCCAGCCTTCATGAAGAAAGGGACCCCTAAGTCGCTCAACAGGCGCCGTCGCGCTAGGAGACGCCAGAGATTGATCGCTGGGATCTCAGATGAAGCCGAGAATGCGAGTGTCCCTTGGATGGGGAAGTCAGTGTATCACGTGGATTGAGTTCTGCTGCAAGCAAATCCGACTCAGCTCCGTTATAGTCGATTTCTCGTCAATACACCCAAGGCTTCATGTTTTATGTACCTCTTATACATGCATGCGCATATGCTTAGCGCGCTTTATGCTCTACCACATTTCTCGCCGTCACCACCAGTAATCGATCATTCATAACGCAGCAGCAGATATTGCAGATGCCAGCGAGAGTATTGAAAGTGACTATATCATCCTGGAAACCCCGCACGAACGTATGTAACTTGACGATCTAGAATTTGTGCACATGACACTGGCACAGACGGTTCTTCCCGAGATCTGTCACCTCGTGGTTGCGTGCACTCGTAAGCGCGTTACATCCTCGGAACGCCTGCGAGTATATGGGCTCAATAACCTACAGGTTCTCATGCGCGCCTTTGCAGCTAGCCACCAGTTACGCGGTTGTTGGGTCGTGACGTGGCAGCGTTATTGACGCGTCCACCGTCTGACGGTGGCGCTAGTGTTCCTCGTGAGGTCCTCGAGCGGAGAAACTTAGCATGTCCCTCATACGGACCGGCCTCCCGCTGCAATGAGCTGCTACATGCGAGTAAATGTTCCGCATAAAAGTGAATCAACACAGTACTTCTGATGGTCACTATAGAGCTACTACTCTGTTTACGCGTAATAATTCGTATCAAAAGGTCAATACGATAGATTAATCGCCTCTCATCGTGATGAAAATGCTGAAGAACCTCGGCGCAACGTCACGCGTTCCTCCGCCAGCGCGAATACCGCTCAGCAACCATCACAGTCGCATAAAAGGATAGCTAAATCTACCCACAAGAACGGCTAAAGTTGAAAGTATGAAGGCTGCTTTTGTTGCGTTGACGGCCGCGGCGTCGTTTGTCTCTGCTCATTGTAAGCCCATGCGCGCATTGCTTTTCAGCTAGACGCTGATTGCTTCCCTTGTAGACCAATTCCGCGATCTGATCGCAAATGGTACGACCACGACCGACTGGACCTACGTCCGAATGACGGCAAATGTAGGCTCACTATTGATCGTGTGTACGCTAGCACTCACGCGGGACTTGGTAGCACGTGGATAGCCATCCGCAGACAGACGTGACTGCCTCTGCAATTCGATGCTTCGAAGACAGCGACTCCGTTGCCGCCAACACCAGTACTTACAGTGTCGCGGCTGGAGCTACAGTTGGCTTCAAGGTATACATTAAACTGCATCTCACATCTCTAATAGCACTCATTCTTCGCACAGGCCGACAATACCATGGGTCATCCAGGATACTTCTCGGCATACCTATGCAAGGCCAGTCCATCCGCAAACTCGAGCGCGGCATGTACCGGCTCGTCCTGGTTCAAGGTCCGCATGGATGCTGGTGAATTATCTACTAGCAGCCTGACTCAACCCATTGCAGATCTGGGAGTGGTCGCCTTCTTATAGCGCTTCGACCGGTCTCGTTTTCGACTCTCAGAGTATGCCATCCTCCTCTACCGTATCTCATCGCTCTTCTGAATTGACCTGGTCCGCTCTGCACCAGACATCAACCAGTTCACGTTCACGATCCCCAAGAGTACCCCTAGCGGCCAATACCTCCTGCGCGGAGAGCAGATTGCCCTGCATCTCTCCGGAACATCGGGTGGTGCCCAGTTCTACCTTGGATGCGCACAGTTGAACGTGCGTTTTCTTCATATTATGGCGTTGTGACTTCACTCAGTGATGCGAGCGAATGTAGATCGTAAGCGGTGGTTCTGGCAGCCCAAGCCCTCTCGTCGCGTTCCCTGGTGCTTACAAAGGTGAACACATCTGCATTCAGTTTTGAACGAGAGGCTGATGGCACGGCAGCCACCGATCCTGGCATTCTCATCAACATCTACGCACTCCCTTCCGGCTTCACAGGCTACACTGCCCGTGAGTATATCTTTCGACACCGACACTGCTCGCATGACTAACACTACACATGTACTCCAGCCGGGCCCAAGGTGTGGACTGGTTGAAAGGCACTTGCCGCCCACTTTCAGACTTCGGGTTCATCATGTCCATCCGAAAAGTTCCCAATATCATGGCAATTATCTCCACATTTGATTTAAACCCCGGAAGGTCTCGCTCCGGGCCAGAAAACTGCAAAATACATTGAATAAATATATAGCTGCGAGGCAACGTGAGGGGGCATGCAGTGTCCAAGGCCGCTTTTGATTGATCCAGCTATACGCTCAGCTGGACTAACTGTAGTCCTCGGCCGACTATGAATACCAAGTTTGCTGAACGCTTTGCATAGATAATTGACTCATTATAACTCAAAGTAGATGGGGGTATTTTGAGTTGAAGAATCTTGCAATTCATTTTTAGACCATCCATGAGAACCGCTGTACCAGGAAATATCACGGCCGTGCAGAACAACATGAGCGGCTTCGGGCAAGAAAGTCGGAGATATCATTCCCGAGCCCGTCACTCAAGTCGTCGTGCACTTGAACGAGCCGCCGTCTGTGAGCCTGAATTGCGATTGAGAGCCTGCAATATGACGAAATAACGGAGAGCCACTCACTGAGCACCGGACGGGTTACTCGTGCTGCTTCTCGAAGCATCGTTGCCGAACTTACCGTCCCAGTCCGAGGTCGGTTGGCAGTAGACATCGAATGGGGGAGGGAGGGTGCAAGGCTGCGCCGGAATGGAGACCGCGTTTTGGCATGCATCGTCGCTGTAGAGGACTTGGGTGAATGACAAGGGTCACTGGTTGACGGTAAGACGTACGTGTAGATCTGGCAGGTCCAGGGGAAGCCTGTCGACGCGAAAGTCAGCGGGATATCGTACAAATTGAGAGTACGCACCGCGGTTGTCGTTGCCAACTCCAATCTTGGTGATGTTTCCAGGAACATCACGCGTAGATACGCAGGTATCAGCGGCGCGATGAGCGAGGCGGTTGCTGCACTTGTTACTGAAATAAATCTCAGCAATCGCAGCTCTGCTACCAAAGATTTTTGCTTACGAGCTATTGCAGTAGTCTACTACGAGCTCCCACGGAACAGCCTGGAGGTGCTCGTCCATCCTTGGGAAATTGTAGTTTGTGAGCGAGCCTGGGCTCCAAAAGCCAATGCCACTGTTCGAGCTGCAAGCCACAGGGTTTCAGAAGGGGAAACGGACGTGCGAGAAAACTCACTCGGTGATTACCTCGTAGTCGCGGAAAAGATGAGGGACGACAGTCTCCACCGCTAGGATGGTGCCGAGCCACGCCTCGTCCCACTCATGTGCCCAACCGGTCGAGTCGGACACCGTGAGGTTGAGCTGCGAGTTCCAATAGACGGAAGCACGCATAAAGAGTGGCGAGTCGAAAGAATTCGGCTGCATACTTTATAAGTGACCGTACATACGTGCTCCGGCGCCGTTACGTACAATGAGATACTTGAGGAGGTAGCGGTAGTCCGAGTTGTCGTGCAAGGTGTCCACCTTCTTGATCGTCTCGGACAGCTTCGTGCCGACGGTTTTCCACGCAGCGACGGCTTGCTGCACGAAGTCGCCGATCTGAGCCTTGGTCGCATTTGGCACACCGCTTGCGTCATGCCAGTTGTCGTGGACATCGTGAGCAGTGAGGCCAACTGACGCGGACAATGCGTTAGTCTGGGCATCTTCATAGCGGACAACGTGAAGACGCACAAAATTGGTTCGCCCACATGTACGTTGGGGTGACGATGGCGTAGACCTCAGACTCAATTGCGGTCGCAGGCTGAGGGCGGTAATCCGATGCAGACGGCGGGTCAACGCCCGCTGCGAGTGCAACAAGCGATGCACCGGTGGCCAGCTGCAGGGACTTCATGACAGGCGCGTCAGGTTCTGGATGAGAGCGAAACTAGCTGCTACCACCATGCTTCATATATGACGCAAAGGGAAGAACTGGACGGCATGTGTCATGTGGGCGAATTTGAATATCGGATCGAATATGAGAGTCCGCAGCCTTCGACTTCGCGCGATTTGCGCAAACGTTTTGTCGGCGGTTGCGTTGGCAGGGATTTCTCCGAGAGATACACGGCACGTGTTCTCCACGCGATCGACCAAGGCGAGACTCTGACACGTGGGACAAGGGTAGACAGTGTCGATGCCAGTGTATGGCAGCGCACATGAAAGATCATCACTTCTCCTCGATTATGAAGAAAATTACAAACGTCAGTCAAACTTCGAAAAATAGCTTAGAAGGTTCTATTTTTGATGAAATACCGAGATCATTCACGGCTCACATGACCATAGGCTTGAGGTGGGTTCGGAACGACCATACTGCAGAGCAGTGCCGCGGAGAGTCGTACGCTAGTTGCGAGCTTAGAATGTCACGAAAGCCCATCAAGATCAGGCTGGAGTCGAAGCAAGAAGCGCTTGACTCGCTCTAGGTTCCACTACGCGCATATCTAGCTCTATTTTGACATAGTATGTGTATTCATCCGGGGCGTCTTGAGCTTCTCCGCGTCAGACGAGTGTTGCGCGCGCCTTACCGAGGTTCTAAGGTACGTGTCAGTCTGCAGAAGGACAATCAAGATGATCCGCAAGTCCCTTCTAATGCTCAGCTGTCGTTCTTCGGCACCGCTGGTGCTATACCGAGGACGGCGAAACAACTGGAAGATACTGACAGCAGAGCTTCTACTGTCCAGATGTCACGGGATCCCATACCAACTGCGCCACTGACGAAGAATATGGCTTCTTAGCAAACAACGGCCATAGTCGGGTTTCAATATCGTGCTTAGATTAGCCCTAGGGTCTTTGGGATCCGCGTGCGGGATCAGTATCGCTTGAGAGATGACCATGGAGAGTCTGAAACTGACATCTGCGGAGACAGAGAGCCCAGAGATATTCTCGTTGCCCTAAGCCTGAAGGAAAAAATACTTCTGCAGCTATCGGACGCCCATAAAATGTCAATTGTGACAACGGTCAGCCAATTAAAGCGCTCTCCGCTGCCCGAGAGGGAACAATTTGGGCGGAAGTCAGGATGCAAGCTGTCTCCGAGGAAACAATCAGGCGCATAATTTGGATCGCAGAAGGGAACAAGAAAGGGTATAGTATACGTGGATGCAATATCAGCTCATCACTCTCATCATCTGCTAGTAATCCAGTTACACCTCGTTATCGCACTTTGAATGCGGCACGCACACCAACTGACCAACGAGGGTAAACGACAGGGATAATCCCCGGCGTCCGCGGAATGTAATACACGGCCAGCTCAATCTGTGTGTCGCGCGACAAAGGAGAGGAGCAACATCTACACGAACCGCACGAGCGTTGGACAATGTTGGGCCGAGGGTGTGCACATATCGTTGTGGTACATGGATTAGCGACCCTCGGAAAGAAATCATGCACACTTAGTGCACGAGAAGAAGCTGCTTCAAAGTTATTCGGCGCCGAGAAGACGGTGGGTGCAGCATCATTGAGTGGAAGTAAAGGATGTTGCGAGAATGGGCGGTAGTGAAGAACAGACTAGGTTCAACCAGCGTAATTGATGCAGAGTCGAGTGCGCTCATACAACACCGTCACCGCAATCCATACCATGCATCACCGCTGTCCTCATCATGTAGTCGATCGTGTAGTCTACGCCGTGAAGGCAGCGATAGCCTTTCCAAGGAACGTCAGGGATTGCAAGAGGAATCTCAGGGCCACAGGAGTAGCGGGACTGCATGCACCAGAACCGGCCAGACTGTACACGCACGAGTCGGGCCTCGCAGCGGGAATATAGAGCAGCAATACTACGAACGGTGCAGAATATGCCATTGGGAAGGCTGGGACAGTGGGCCAAAGACTAGGTCCGAAAAGAGGTGGAGCACAACAGACACATTGCTACTCATATTATGGGCAGAGAAAGTGGGTAGGAGTAGGGAGGTACATAATGTGACTCGGCTCTCAGCTCGGTGAGAAGAGGTTTGTGTGCGTACGATACCGTGCAATGGTAATACGAGAATGGAGGCACACGAAGTAGGAGGAGTGAGAGAGAGCAAAACACGGGAGACAGTGGGGGTCCGACTGCACGGGCGAAGACTGAGAGCTGCGATAGCTACGATGCGGTGAAGGAGGCGAAGCACTAGATGAGCGGCATGACTGTAGCGCATCGAACACGCCGCGCGCGCGCGTCAAATGGGTCCGCTCTCTGACATGGAGCTTGAGCAAACTCATTAACTGCCTGCGGCTACTGACGCATAAGATATATAGTAAGGGTGCGAGTATTAAGTCGATGCACGGCTATGATGACAAGACTGGTGATGGACGTGGGGCGATCGATGGCAGGAGCGTGTGGAAAGTGCATGTGTGGGGTTTGCTCATAACGCACCGGGATCGCGATCCCAAAGCACCTTGCACCACGCTCATGCCCAAAACGTGCTCAGCAGCACTCACTGCAGCCCATAAACACAAAAGAATGCGCGTATGGGACGTGGAGAAGCAATAGCGGGAGAAGGCGGACGGATGCGGAAATATTGTATCACGGATGCGACAAAAGCATTACAGATGGTCGGCGTAACGATCATCCACGTCGCATGGCGCGCGCAGAACGATAGTCCAGTCTGATAATTTGCGATCGCGATGGGAAGGAGGGGTTCTATCGGTTTGCGCGGGATGCCGGCGCTCGTCCGTCTCTCCAGGCTCCACCCACGAACCCTTGTTGCTCCACCGTGACTGTGAAACCGAGTTATTACTACTAGCCTACCTTCATTTTCACTTTCAAGTCCATAGTCTAGACTCTATCACATCTCGCGCGCGTCGGATTGGTATTTTGCTTCGCTCGCTCGCTCGCTCGACCTTTGGATACCAGCACACATCACTCGGACGCCACATCAGCGCCACATCAGCGCCACGTAGCCACCGCGTTAGTGGCGGGCGCACCGCGTCGCAGCGCACCATCAGCGCAGGCAGGCCACCAGTCGCCCCGACCCGGCACGCTTAGCACGACGGCGAGCATAACCGCAACGCAGACGACGACGACGACGACAACGTGCGTCATCCGGCAACTTCCATCGAGGATGCCGTTGTACGCGACGCTGCCGTCTCCGCCGATGACCAAGGACTTTCCGATCCCGCCCTCTGCCCGTCGCGCTCGCGCTCGCCACCTCCACCAGGCTGCCATAGCATCCGCATCTGCGTCTTCACTTGCGACCCCAGCTGCAGCTGTAGCCGCATCGGGAGCTGGGGGCGCGTCAGTCGCGTCGGAGCCGGCAAACAGCAACCAGAGTGGAGCAATTGGCGCGCCTCCTCTCCCTTCTGCCACTTCACCCAATATCATGGCCAATCCTAGCCCCGATTCATCCAGCTTCAGTTTCGGCTCGCTGGGCATCTTGGCGACCAACGGCAACAGTAACGGCAACGGCGGAGGAGGCTCGGCAACAGGTCCCGCGACTCTCTTGCCGCCGCTACGTGTACGTGCAATTTGCGCGTTGTTGAATCTACAGCTGACGGTGTATGCCTCTGCGCTCGCGATTTGTTTACGCCGCTCGATTTCGTATGATCTGGTTGATTTCCGTATTGCATCCGTCCATCGCCTCGCCTCATGCCTGTCTCGCGTCTCGTAACGCGTCACGCCTTGTTGTTGACGCGCTATCATGTCCTTGTTCGGGTGTCCTCGGACCTCGGACCTCGTCTCACGTCCCACGTCCCACGTTCAAACAACCATATCGTCATGGGCCTAACCCGTCATGCATCCCCGTGCCGTGCCGCTTTTACGCGTCACGGATCTATCTTCGTCTAAACGCCGCCACCACATGTGCGTTTGCGCGCGCCAATACGCCAATCTTTTGCCTATCCATCCACCTTCGCACTACTGTACCTCTGTATGCGTCTGTTTAACCTGTCTGCTGTCTGCTGTCTGTCATCTCTATGCGTCATTTCCATCACACGCACTTTGTCCTCTGGATCCGCTCTCCTCGATGACCTCCAATCCCCCGCCCCTCCAGCTCATCGAGGATAACTCGCTCGACCGCGCCTTTCTATCCCTACTCAGCCGCGAGATCCCACAAATCCGTCGTGGACCCCTCGTGCGTCTCCGGTAAGCTCTTCGCCTTTGCTTCCTCATCTCTCTCGTGCCCCTGCGACTTTGCCTTTGCCTTTTCTCTTCTCTTCTCTTCTCTTCTCTCGTCTCGTCTTGGCTCCTACGTGTATTGCCCACTCGCGGCCACATTTTTGCCTTTCTCGTCTCGTCTCTTCTCTCTTCTTTTCTCTCCTCTCGCCTACCCGCAGTGCACGCTCACCCACCCACACCCAGAATCGACCAAGAATTCGAACACGGCCAAGCCGACGATGCCGCCCAACACCGACCAGCCGCACCAAGTCGTACAGAGAGCTACCTAAGCACTATAGCTAGAGCGGGAGACTCTGAAGTCGAGCCGCCGCAACCTACTGAACCCCAGGATGTTTCGGTGTCCGTGTCTAGTGCGAGCTCGAGTTTCAGTTCCGGTGGACAACAACAGCCACAGACACAACAACAACAGCAGCAGCACAGCAGCAGCAGGAGCAACAGCAACAACAGCCGGAGAGGAAGGGTATAGGCACGGTCGTTGCAAGAGGGAGCAGGATGGCGACGGTTATTTTCGGTGCGCAGGAGGAGACGGTGGCTGCGCGCTTGGAAGATGAGGTAAGTGGGTTTTCGGAGTTTTGTCGGTTTGGTTTTTGGGGTTTTCTGGTTCCGGCATTCGTGCTTGCTTGGGGGGATGTGGTCGCCTACGCACTGCCTCTTCGATCGGGAGTGTCAGACAGTCACATCCCACGCGGCCGCCCATTATGCCCCTTTAACCTCGTTACTTGGTTCAAGCTCAACCGTTCTTGTCCTCCGCATGTTTTTAGCCTCTTTCCTTCTGGTCTATGCGTTTTGATCTTTCGTTCATGGCTGCCTTTCCGCTGGAAAGGTGATACTGCCAATGTACCGCACCTAGTTTTGCGTTCTTTGCCCATCTCTATCTTTCAACCCTTCGAACCTTTTGCTCTCTCTATCGCGTTCCTCGACGTGTGCATCTTTTCCCTCCTTCTCATTCCAGTGCATTCTCGCGGTTTCTCGTTGAGCGTTTCGCCTGCGCCGTCGTTTTTATCACTCTCTCATACCCAACCATACCAGACAGTACAGCCCACGGGCTCGGCTCACGCTCACGTTGCCTCTCTTTTTCTTGTCACAACCGAACTCCATCCTCATTGCGTTCGTCCACTTGTGAGATACATACTGACACGACCTCCCACTCCTGCAGCGCCGGCGACAGGACGACCACATCCAAGCCCTACGCTACCGCGTGCGCGAGCTCGAGCGCGAAATTTTAGACAGAGACGCGCGCATGGCACACCTAGAAAAGCAGCTACGTCGCGAGCGGCGCAAAGTCGAAGAAGGAAGACGTCGCGAAGCGGAAATGGGCCGTGTATATACCGAAGTACGTTTTCTCCTTCTCTCCCTGCTATTTGCGTGTGCTGGCTGGTTTTGCTCTGCGGTTGCTCATGGGGCAACTGTCGTAGAACCAACGTTTGCGCGCGATGGTCCGGATGCGCGGGTACGGTGAGGTCGATAAGGTGTTTGGCATGGACGGCGACGGCGGTGCCGATCTTGCTGCCGATGATAACGACTGGGCGCGCGCGCGAGCGGAGAGGAAGTCAAAGCGCAATCATTTGGACCCGCGTGACGAGCCTACCCGGACGGAGAACAGTAACGCCACTGTCAGTGTGCAGCCTGACCATAAGCATACTGCACGTGCAACATCGGCATCGGGCTCGAGTAAGACGGCTCGCCACAGGCCTATCGCTTCTGTAGCTGCTGCGATGACCGAGGTCGTGCAGGTACCCGAGGCGTGCGAGTCCACGGAGGCCATGACGGTTCCCGAGATTCGCCCAACGTCGCGCTCGCCGCCGACGTTGACGCCACCTGGTAGCAGCTCTATTCTTGCCCGACGACAGAGTTCCAGCACCGTAGACCATGCGGATGACGCCCGCGCGATGCTCAATGATGAGCGCACCGAATCGATGCCCGCCACACCACCGCTTTCTTCTTCGTCAGGCTCGACGTTTCCGCCGGATTGTGTATCTTCATCGCCGCCGGAGGTCAGCCTGCCGATGACCGTCGCGTACGATGCAGCCGCCGATCACATGAGCATACCTGCCGCGGACGACAAGGCCGCCGGCGAGGTGATATGCCTGGACTCGCCGGCAGTCATCGCAGATCGCACGGCGTGGCTCGATGCGTCAGACCGCGCGCGCTGGGTTACGGGACAAGACGGTGATTAATCCGAGTGTCCCCTGTCGTCACTGCTGGTCTTCTCTCTCGTCGTCGATCCGTCCCGTTGTCTTTTCCTCGGGCCACTCTTCACAGCTTTCCCCGCCAATTTCCACCCCCAAGAAAACACCTTGTCTGCCGTGACAACATAAACGATTTCCACGCCTCAGCACCGTTTAACTTTATTCTCGCATCCTGCTCCGCCGTCACAGTCCTACCACTCCTCACTGTACTTCTACCACATGCTGCTCTCTCTCTCGAGGTTCTCTCTTCATCCGTTTCATTCCATCCCTCCCTACCTCTATCTCTCCGCCACACCTCGACGATCCATTGATCGTCTTGGCGCTCGTAGCATGACTACTCTAGTTCAAGTTCGAACCTACTTGCCTCTCTCTACGTTGGTCTCCAACGACGCAAACACGTCTGTACCTCGTCATCACACTTTCCCCACCATGGTCTTTGCACACATGTCATTCGATGCGCGCCGTCCCGCTCTCGCCTTTCCTTTCCTCATTCCCGTCCCTTCCGTTCTCGATTCAGGCGATGGCCATCATGCTTTCTTTTTCCACGTTTGCCTCCACGTTTGTCCTAGGTTTTGGGGGGTTTGACGCCCAGCGTACACTTGCAGGGGCGCGCCGTTCTCATGATGTGTGTTTCGATACGACGCCCATTGCCTCGGGCGGTCAATGCACTGCAAATAGCTCAACCGCTAGTGTGGGATTATGCTCAGGTTGAGTTATCTGGCCGGTGATAGCACCAAGAACAGTATCCCCGTGGGGCCGTTGTATGGCCTTGGCTCAGGCGGTTTAGTTAAGGATTGTAGAATCGCCGCGTCCTGAAAGCACGCGGAAAGCTTCCATCTCATATGACCTATAAGACATGAGTCAGACGTAGTTCACTGTTTTTTCGGCTGCCCTCAATCGCCGCGTACGTGCCAGATTTGCCAAGTTCTCGATGGGTATGAAGGCGCTCGAAAGAGCTGCTCACAAGATCACCATCGCAAGCGATTGTTTCCTCCGCCGATCACTCCGACACGACAAGACATGTTGTGACTCATTGACACACGATGTGATACAAGGACGTGAGGTAGTTTGACAACAGTAGTGGCCATACAGAGCACGGTCAGTCCTTGTGAGACGCACAGTTGCAGCTGCACGAGCTGCACGGCCGCACGGTGTCAGTATCGCCACTTTGCCTCGGACGCACAAAACCGTACCATGCTTCACTAGTGCCACAACTGAGAGGAGCGTCAGCCGTGTTCATAGGGCAATCTTCGGCGGCGACGACGTACGTGGTGCATGAGCAGTTAGTGCAGTCACCGGCCATGGCAATGAAGTCTGAGGTTTCGAGATGTATGGAAGTACGCAAGAGCTGTGGAAATCTCCCACCGGGATCGGAGTGACAGCACCACTCCTTTTATATCGAAACATTGACGATGAGTGTTATGCACACTGTACCTTTGAGCGCGGGGACCTGGACAGGGTTTGTTTACACAATAGCAACCTCTGATGTCAGCTAGAAGATCAGGTATTGAATTAAGATCGGAACGCTCGCGGGTGAAGGGCTGCACAAAGGGTCAAGCTTGACCTTGACATCTTGGAGGATCTGCTCTGATTTTGACCGATGAGATGGAGGATCCTCAGAGTATAGCAGTAGCACGTGACGGATGATAATACAATATCATGGGAACCGGAGAGGTTGCGCGCGAATCGTTTCGGGACGATGCAGAAATTGGGGTGAGAGATAAGGAGAGAACAACAGGGACGCCGTGACAAGATGGATACTCTCTGCTGTGAAGCTGATGGGCAGATCAAGAAAGCTTCTGCAGCTTCACTCGGATAGAGGGGGGTGGAAATACCGTACCGTGGCCAAATATCCTATCTCGCTTTCTGCGGAAACCACTTGTAAGTCGATCAATGCACCCTCCCCCCTGTCTCTGAGTCTATTGATCTCGAACCGCTGGTGTACCGCGCGTGAATTGATGAAATAGGCAGATAACGGGTCTTGCTTGACATGATTATTGGAATTAGGAATGCAACGCAGTCCCAGCGCGTGCACCAACCTAGACCCAGGTCTACGTTACCTGGCGAGCACAACCTTTATATCTCTACTGTTCAGTATATGATGAGACTAGTGTTCGAACTCGGTGTGGCGCTGAACGCGATGGTAGCGCCCGTTTGTGTATTGACCGTATCGAAGCATACACCAAGAGAACAGTGCGACGCCCGCAAATGTACGCCGGACGGCGAAAACCCCAAAGAAAAGTGCAAGAATACAATCATAATGACCAGAATCGAGAGCGGAGAGACGGGAGACAGGGAATGGGAACATGTTGGTGCGACACCCCGCTCATGGCCGTCGAAAGACATGTCATGTGCGCGACGACCATGATGAGGGGGGGGGTATGACGACGGGCATTGGGGACCAACTTGAAGACTGGAACTTGAAGTGTGCGCAGTGAGATGCGGCGGCAGAAACGGATGCATAGTAAAGAAGACCGATGGATCGTCGATGCCTCGGAGAGGGGGAAGGAAGGGAATGGAACTGATGGACAGCGGTAAGCATGAGAGAGAGGGCGAAACAGCAGCATGTTGTAAAAGTTCAGTGCGGAGTAGAGAGTCGTGACAGCAGATGGGGACGCAAGAGTACGCAGGAGGAGGCGCCTAAGTATAGGAATCGTGTATGTTTCCACGGCAGAAGTGTGTTTTGGGGGTTTGGTGCAAGGGGTGGGGATAGCAGAAAATCGAAAGGACGTGTTCTAATAATGAACAATGAACAACAAATAAAGAAAAGCACGGACGGGACGAGGGCGCGCAAACTACCCACCATCTTACTGTGCGAACCACCGCACCCCAATCGCGGTGTCAAGCCAGGTCGTGCGCCTCGCTACGACCGCCGGCGAGTCCACGCGCGTCATGTCGCCAACTGCCTTGTCGTTTGCGGCGGGCAACGACACGTCGTCGCAGGCTCTGTCGTGCGCGACCGTCATGAGCCGGCTAACCAGGAGTGGCGATGGGAATGCGACGTCCGGCGGCGTCGTCGAGCCCGAGGAAAGCGTTGGCGTGGAGGGTACTGAGTCATTGCGTTCACCCTGTGAGCAGATATCATCAGACTGGTCCGTGGTACTCGTACTCGGTCGGCGCGCGAGAACCGAGCTGCTGTCCGACGATGTTGTAATTATTTGCGGTAGACCATAGATTGCGGTCTTTTCGGGAAGCTTCATGACCTCCGTGAAGTCGTACACCACGTCAGAAGACGTAGCCGCCGGTATCTGGTAAACCGTCGCAATCGTGGCAGACCGCGATGCCGAGTTCCGCACACCCGCATCATGCTTGCGGGCTACTAGGGCACCTACACCGACATCGTCGTTGCTCTCCTGCGTTTGGCTGGACATATCGTGCAAGCTCAAAGCATTGCGCCTCGAGTTTCGCACAGCAGTCTCTGCGGCCAACCCTGCCGGCGCCGGCGTCCGTCCCTGCTCGTCGACAGCTAGATCGCCGCCGCCGCCGCCGGCGTTCATTCCAAGCTCATCGTCGACCTCACCGTGTCCGTGCATGCGCATTATCGCGCGTAGCCACCGGTTCTATCGAGCCATCGCAATATCAGCACACATGCATGCACACGCCACGATGGATCAGGGAGGGAGAGGACGAACCTCAGCACGAACACTCGCCGTTTCATCCTCGTGCCGGCGCGCCTTCTCGACTTTGCGATGTTCGCGCCGCATCTGCTTTTGAAGACTCGAAATTTGCTTGTCCTTGTTTGCGCTTTCGCGCTCGAGCTCTTGCACGCGGTAGCCTAGCGCAAGGATATGGTTGTCCTTCCGGCGACGCTGCACGAAGAAATATATCAGCATGTATAGCAAGACGCAGAAAGAAAGAATAGGCATGACGGTGTCGATGGTGTGGTGGAAAGATGATGGAATGAACAGCACAAGGAGGAAGATGGAGTTGAACAGACATGATAATGGCGTTGGCGAGAGCAGAGGATGAAGGATAAATGGTCTAGATGGATAGAGGGGTACCACACAGCCAGAACAAACCAGCACCAGCACCAGCACGCACCTCATCCTGAATCCGCGCCGCCGCCGCCGCCTCATGCTTTGTCTGAAAGATAAAAGTCGCCATCTGGCCACCACCACCGGCGTCACCTCCATTTCCAGCGCTCGTTCTCCCCGGCTGCGGTTCACTGCTGCCTCCGCCGAAACTTAAGGTTGCCGAGCGCGGGCCTGTTGATATCGTCCGCCGCGGCTGCGGCTGCGCCCCGGCCAGTCCGTGCTGCAGCTGCAGCTCTGGCTTCGGCTCCTCGCGCGCCAACTGTAACACACCGCCGGCGTCGTACTGAGATTCTCCCGCTGTCGCCGCCGTGTTCCGATGACTGTTTGTAAGACGCTGCGCCGGCCGCCCCTGTGTCGCGTCGTCCGCCTGACTGTGCTCTAACTCTTGGTCCGCCCTGTGTGCCATACGTCACAGTCAGCACAGTAGATCTTGGTGAGGGTAACGACGGAGGAGACGGTCAAGACAACGGACGGGGACGGGGATGGGACAGAAGGGAGAATAAGGCAACGAAAAGGCAAGACGCTTACCGGAGGTGCACGACGGGCCTGCGACGGATATTTTCGCGGCTGAGCAGCGCAATAAATGCGAGGTCGAGCGAGCTAGCCTCGATGATCTGGAGGACCAACAATAGCAGTATGAAGGCAAGAAGGTAGGGTCATGTGATGGTGACGGTGACGGTGACAAACATGCCGCCGAGGGACGAGCAAAGTGGTCATGTAGCGAGGGTGGATTAACGTGTTAAGGAGGTGAGGCGCGACAAAGCATACCAAGATGAATGTAGCGTGCGAGAGGGACAGGGCGAAGCAACCCAGAGGAAAGGGACAGGGCAATCCATGTCGTTATAGTGATGAAGATCGGAAACGACCGATTATCGCGAGCGCAAAAAGAATCGTCAGATGTAGATCAAACGCGCAAAAAAGGATGTTACGCACACGTAGTGGCGGCAGAAAGCTGACAGGTCCTCGCGCCAAGCCTCCTGCACTCGCGCCACCGTTGGCCGTCGGATGAGCCAAGGTACCCCGCGACCCGAAGCTAAAACTCGAGCTGCTTGATCCCAAGCCAGGATCATTCGTGCTGGCCGTGATATTCGGATAGGGTAAGGAGGTGGCGGGAGGGAGATGAGGCGTGTTATTCGCTCTCGTCATCGTGTACGGCGCGCCAGATCCCTGTGCAGCTGCAGCTGCAACTCGAGCTGACGCGGGCGCTGGTGGACAGGGCTGGTAGTTGTGGTGGACGCGGCAAGCAGACGGCGGGATTGGAAAGTCATTTGTCGTGGGCGGCGGCGAGGGCAGCGTCGCGTAGAAAGGCATTGTCGGTGGTAGCAAACGAGCAAACGAGTCCGTTCCGTTCCGGCGCGTGCCTGTCTAGATTTGGGCTTGATCGGCTATGTTGCAGAGCGTACAAAGTCGAATGAGTTGTAACGCTACAGCCGCGTGCGTGGCGTTATGACGCAAGAGATGCGTATCCCACAAGCGTATACAGAGTCAGGTGCGCGCTGCCCACGACCAAAAGTTAAATCCGACGCGTCGAGCGATCAGAGCTCGCGGGGCGGAGTCTGATCAAGTCCGTGTAAGGACTAGGAGCCAAAGGATAGGCTAGTGACTCCGTTTGAGGCGCAAGATGAGGCCGCGGGTCCCAGGAAGGGGAGACGAAGAGCAACAAGCGCCGAGCTCGCTCGAAGCCGACCGAACCCTTCCATCATCCATCTCATCGGGCATGACCTTCCATGACGACATCACCTCCACCCTTGTTGACATCCGGACAGCACCCGGATGGCTTTCGATAGCAAGGGCACGTGCTTCAACCGAGGCTCGGAACATATGTCGAGCACGGCATGTGTCTTACCGACTCGGGTTGGCGATCAGCCGAGGCCTCCGACTCCTCCCCATATTGGGCCAATCGACCGATGCCCATTGCCGATATTCACCCGCAATCACCACATGATAGCCTCCGATTATGAATGCGACTTGTATTTACGATGAACGACCGTTGACAAACACACAGCTAGCACTAGGTAATAATTCGTCGCGAAATACCGTGGCTGGAGCAAACATCCTATCAACAGGTACTTACCCAAGATTTACTGTAACGGTCGTTGTAGGGCTAATCTCATTGTAAACTGTAGCCTATGGTCAGTTTTGCAATCCATCTCCCAGAGCGCTCGGCGATGTTAGCCAGTCCGGCTGGCTTGTCTTGTTCTGCTTTGTTGTCTTGGGGATTGGAGATACTGTAGTCCTGTTCACATACCTTCGTGGTTGTGTAAAGTTGCTTGTGCCACTTAGAGGAGTTCCGGCAATTCGGCAGAGGATTGGTGCTGTGTCGTGCTACACTGGAGAAATCGATTGCCGAATTGACCGCGGCCAAGGGTGCCCAACGGCAGCTTTACCGTGCTCAGAATAATCTCGTGCATGCTCAACGCGAGTTGGCCAATGAAGAGCTGTGCTACGCATGTTGGTATGGAGCGCTATACTAGAATGATAAAGCAGGTAATCCGTATGTCAAGTCAGGACACCATGTACGGATGTCTCATCTCTTTATAGTTATAAGGTTCAGTAAGTAAGCCTTGACGCCTGACATCTCGATCATATGTTCACCGTCTTGCTATTGTTATTAGTACTACTTGTGATCACGCAAGACATGCAGATGCATATTAGGTGTCTGTGAGTCAGATAAGGTTCATGGAAAGCATCAGAAAAGACAAGGCGAGGCCTGCACTCCCAAGAGAACGCTTGCTTGAGGCTCCTGTAATGATGTCACAAGTTGTCATATGTCAGCTTGAACATCAACATAGGCGCGCTCACTCACCTGTCACAGTCATCGTCACCGTTGCAACACCAGTTCCATTCACGGTAACTGTCGAAAGGGGACCTTCGGTGCCGGTCGGTTGGCCAGTCGTCTCATCAATTGCCTTGTATCCCAATTTCTGGCAGTACATCCGCACTATGGCCCTAGCGTCGTCCGCGTCGTCAGGATTCGCGCACCAGTCGCTTGCACAGTCATATGTGTACCGCAGTACCATTTCCTGGTGGTTCGCCGCGCACATACATGCGTTGGTCCCGCATTCAACGAACTGGTCGACCGTTTCCGGTCCACCGTTGCCCAAGTCTACCAAGCACCCTTGCGCACAGGTGCTCAGATCGAGGTAGCCAGGTGCTGTGTCGAGGCGAATCGCGTCTGGTCCCACCGCGTGAGCCTTGACGGCGAGAAAGATACACAGGAGAGCGAAAATATAGCGCGCCAGTGACATCGCAGGAGGCAGCATGGCCGTGCGGTCTCTGAATGCGTGGATCGACGCATATCGGGCTATGTTCATTGCACTCAACCCTGAAGGCTGAGCTGGCTTCCAGGGGAGGTTGTCACTCTATATCCACTGAAGCGGTGCGAACCACGCTCAAGAGAAGACAGGTGGGGCTTTTGCAGTCATCCTTCCTAGTGTCTTGTGAGCTTCAAAAGGGGGATATCAGCATCGGTACAAAGAAACCAGCACTAGTAAGCTATGCCAGCTTTCGTCCGCTGGTAGAGTTGGAGCTCTCAACATCTTCCCAAGGACCAGATGACTTCATTCACGAAGTGTTAATGTTTGCATAGCTTAATATTCCGCGTGACTGTCGTTGTGGCATTAATATCCGCTACGGAGCCTGCATACCTGGCACGCTGGCTCCCGTCCCGTCTGATTCCTCCACACAGAGGACCAGTTCTACTATAGCAACGTATATATGATGAATCTGAGAGTTGATTTTGAGAGAAACTCAGTCGACTAAATCCGCGGACTATCAAGCATGATCGTTCACGCCGTGCAACGCCAATGACTTCACTTGGCTCAGGTGCTATTCGAGTACCTCATCTTTTCGTAATATACATAGGCAGATGAACCAATACCTGAGCGTTCTAAAAGGCATGTAGGTTTAGATCCTTGATGGAGCGGAGGAACCGGCGGCGCGGAAACTGGAAGACCCTGCGTAGATGCTGGCGCTACCGAAGAGTCCCCCTTGACCGGCGAAAGTTCATTGGGGGAAATTACAAGTAATTGCGAGGTAAGGGAGCAAATAAGACATATCTGTTGGCACACATACAACTGATACAAAAGGAAACTCATTCCGAGGTAATCATTCCAACTGGGTATT
This sequence comes from Auriculariales sp. MPI-PUGE-AT-0066, assembly GCA_020744175.1. Taxonomy (NCBI): domain Eukaryota; kingdom Fungi; phylum Basidiomycota; class Agaricomycetes; order Auriculariales; species Auriculariales sp. MPI-PUGE-AT-0066. The sequence goes on from JAGTJP010000121.1 coordinate 24,173, forward strand.
AACGCGCGCCAGAAAGGACCCAACGCAACAATCAAAATATTATGAGCTGTGAAGACGAATAGTGTCTGTGATAAATGTTCAAGAGGTAATCAGTGGTCGTGGATGTGCGCGATGAGGAGAGCGGTCGGACTTACCCAGGAAGGGCATCGACGGAACTATGACATCAAGGACCTGAGCTACCGCAGGGAGACCTGCTGGACTGGCTGAGTGGGTTCGAGTTCGTGACGAAGCGAGAAGCGTCTTTTCTACATGTACCAGATAGAACTATGGCATGTCTTTAGCGGAGAGCTGCGCAGCTAGTGTCAACACTCACGGCAGCCAGTGGGTCGATAGTGGTCCAGTCAAAATGTTGATCTTGTCTTGCTTCTATCTGCCCTTGCACAAGGAGAGCTACTCCACTGGCACTGGCACTGGCCAGATCTGCGAACCCAACGGCCGCATTGAGCAGAAGCAGTGCGCCTTCCGCGATGATCTTCGTTTCTCTTGCCGGCCAGTTGCTGGCGAGATTGGATTCGGCACTGAGCCTCTCTAGAGATCCTACCGCTGGGGCAAAGCGAAGATCCCAAAACTCGGGTCCACGTTCCGCTGGTGGGAACAGGAGAAGCATATGGACGTGTGCATGGAGAGCGCGAGCCCTCGAATGACAGGGAAGGGCGTCGAAGGTTTCTTGGTCGATGACCTGGCCGGCGGGAACGACGCTAGGAAGACGTACAATGGTTGGACTTACTTGGTCGGCACGCGCCATATTGAGTGCGGTCTCGCAAGCGATGCGGCATATACCACTCCAGGTCCAATCGACGAGTTGCAACATCCCCCACGTCTCGTGCATCTCCTCCCGGTCTTGACTCCGAGGTCCGCAGCCCAAGCCCAAAGCGCGAGCTAATCTGAGCGCGCCTCCGATGAGTCGGTGGCCGTCTACCGGTCGTCCCCTAATATATTGTAGCTCCCCGAGGAGGGAAAGCGCCTGCACGATGTGCAAAGCGTCACGTGCGGGAGATTGGACGGCATATGACGTGACCAAACTCTCTGCACGAACCACGAGCGCGGCGCACATAACTCGATACGGGTTCTGCTCTTCTAGTTCACCGTTTGTAGTGCCACGGTGCGGTGGAGTCTGGCTCAAAGAAGAGAAATGGGCCCCGATGGCATGAGCAGCTTCCCGCAGTGCTGAATGTGAAAGAGCGAGCGGATTCGCATCCGGAGTTGCGCTGACGACGAGTCGATTCGAAACGGATGACGGGACGAAGAACTGTCCAACGTGGAGCTGGAATGTTGCTAGTCTGGAATCACCAAGTTGAAGGAATTGAGAGTCAGCAATGCGGCATAAGGCCGCGTCGTGGGTAATATGAGGGGAGATTAAAAAGTCGACGTACAACGACTGCGACACATCCAAATCTACCGCGTGCTGTCCCATTGGATCATTGGCAAGATGTGACACGAGGTCTTTAAGAGAGGAGTCGCCGAACACTGGAGCATTGCTGGCGCCACGTGGATGTTGCGAATGCGGAGGTCCATACGGCCACTCGAGCCGAAGCCCAACTTCTTCTTCGGGACTGGAGCTAAGGGGAAGGGATGTCAGGCTTCTAAGATTCAAATCTGTCAATCCTGGAATACTCGCGCGGTAGGAGACGCCGCCTGAACATACGTAGGGAATTCAACTTACCGAGGCACTGTGAATATGCCCCTGTCAAGGGACATACGTGATGGAGCTGCACCGCCTATTGAAGTGCTTTCGAGTTCGTTGATGCGGCTCTGCAGCAAGCGGACGGTGTTTTCCAGAGCAGCAATCGCGTTCAGATACTTGGTGTCTTGGTACTCGCAACGTGAGCCGCGACCCATAGCAAGACACTTGTCACAGGCGGGCTTTCCGCATCACAGCGCTACGGAAGGAACAAATTAATGAGTATGACTACTAGCGCACCGGCGGCTAGGAGGATGTCGAACTCACTAGTTTCTTCTTCCGACAGGGCAGACATGCTTCGCCGCGAGCGAGTGCAGATCCCTTCGCAATTGCTGTGGTCGAACTCGAACCGGATCTTGATCGTGATAAAAGCGGTGGGGACGGCGCTGGTTGTTCGCTATTGTTCTCGGACGAAGTTGAAGCCGCCATGGTAGTGATGGAGAATGACAGAGGAGAAGAGACCTTTCTGGGTGAGAGTTGAGAACAGAGAAGGAGCCGTTCAGATGGAACGAACTTTTGACACTGGGGGGGAAGCTTGTGCAGCGGCGCGTCAAGATTGAAGTACGCGTTTGGTGGGGGTCAACTCACACCACCCACACACTAATATAAATGAATCAAATGAGTGACTTGTCATGGAACTATCTCGTGTTTGAGACGGCGACCCGCAGCGTGCGTGTGGTTTGCTAGAATTTTGCTTGTCAGCCGTCGCATGTCACGACCGCTTGGAGATGCTCATAACAACCAGGGATCGCCCGCTCTCGCCCGCCCGCAGTTGTGGCCAAAACGTTCTAAGAACGTCATCGGATTTAATAGCCGGTATTGAAGGTGCCCGTGGACGACGCAGGAGCGGTGCATTAGATGAGCAGATGATGATTGGTCATAATTCACTTCCGGCACCGTCAACAGTGACTCAGCCCTGCCTGTTCCGTATCCCTCCGTACCTGATTTGCAGATCTGAGTGGTGAATGTCGGTCAAAGAGAAGGGGTCACGGGTTTGTCAGCATTGCTCGATTACGGAGATTATGGTAGCCACAAGCACGATCGTTGGAAAGCTGGGTGAGGTAGTCATGAAAGCCCTAGAACCCGCATGGAGTCCTGTTCTTCACGCGGCACCGTGTACGCGTAAGCCCGCGGCAATTGGCGCATTCGTTGCTGGGCGAAGCCCTGTACTTTGCCCGATGCACGGCGAAACGCAGGCGGTCGCCGCTGACGCACAGCTGCAGATTCCTGATACTTGGTCCAAATGGATTCCGCTTTTTGAAATTGGAAGTGATTCGAGATCTGGCGCGAGCTCTCGCAATATTCCAACGGCCACGCAGGAGGGAGAAAGAAGAGGACGCAACCCAGGCAGTGCCGCGGCACTGTCGGCGCCCGGCAATAGGTTAGATTCCCCTAAAGGGAAGAACGCCGGCTCTCCCAGAAGCCGCCGCTGTACGTTGGAAAGGGTAAAGGCTGCATTTTTGGTCTTAGTGGCAGGCGCAGTGATCATGGCCCCGCTGTATCACAGGGGTAGGATTCAGAACAAGGTCTGTGCGCGAAGCACTTTCAATGACGCGGCAGTGCATGCTCCAACCTGACAATGCGGCATACTGCATCTCACAAAAACTTGCAGCCGGATTGACCACGGGCTCCCAACTTTTTCATAACTCCGATTCTCGCGCGATGGAGCGATCGAACCACAGCATTACCGGACTTGCGGCATGAGAGTCCATTTGCGAGATCACCAGGAACGCCGGTCACTTTCCTGAAGTAGGGGTCAAGAAGCACGCAGAATCGCCGCGTGACACATTGGACAGTGATGGCACCGGAATATATGGTGACCGGATCAGTAGCGCGCCGCAGCTACGCACATCTTGTCCTCCTCTTTTCTCGTTTTATTCCATCCACTCCTCGGTGTTTAGCTCCTGCTTTCTACCTCTCTTTCACAAGTCCTTGTATTTCCGAAGCCGCGACTGCACCATGAGCACCGTCAAAGCGAGCGACTTCCCTGCCAACGCTGTGTTCGCCGAGGACAACGCGGCTAGCGGTACGCCATACTATCCTCCAAATCCACAATACTTAAATGGCTCATATTCCCAACAATCGCATCTGTAATGTGACATCTATTATTCGACTGCCACATCCGTTCGAACTACGCTATCATAATCTTGTTTTGACTCACTCAATCACACATCCTACCCGTACTGACCCTTTGGATTCGGATGGAGGAAACAGTCTCATACGCACCGGCCAGCGGGGCATGGTCAGTCAACACTGACGCGAACCTCTACACTGGTGGCAGCTACCACCTAACGTACACCGGCAACGCCACCGCTACCTTCAGGTTCTCTGGTAATGCACCTTTTCACCCCTCCCCAGAATACACTTTAATCATGTTTCGAATGATGCAGGATCACATGTATGGGTGATAGCAGACAAGAACGCCGATCACGGCAAGTTTAGCGTGTCACTGGACGGAAACGTGACGCAGACAGTGGACGGACACAGCGATACATATATTCCATCGAATGTTCTTTTTGAAAGCGCCGTCACGTCTGGTCAACACATTCTCGTCCTCACAAATCTCGATGATAAGAAGGGGTTAGGAGTGGACCAGTTTGTGTAAGTCCATAGAGTCGTTTACCGCTGTCGGCTGACTTGAATCGCGGAATAGGACACTGCCCGCCGTTCAAACTTCAACAACGATCACGACCACGACCACGACCACGAAAACCTCATCGGTTCCCACCACGCCGTCCACGACAAACCAACTGGCAGGTCCCACGAGCTCGGTGACCATTCAGGGGTCGAGTACTGGCGGTAATACTGGTTTGAGCCCTGAGCTCAACCAGGGTGGCGGCGCAGCGCACATTGGTGCGAATGGTGTTGCGGTTGGCCTGGCGCTCATCGCATGCGTCTGGCGCCTGACTCGCTGGTAATTGGCTGCTTCTGTCCTCCTAAGCTGATTCGGTCAATTGTTTAAATCATCTACATATTCAGACGTCACTGTCACTCGTTTTCCAACTTTCGCTTTTCACTGTATCTAACACAACTCCGCCTCCATTTCCTTAGAGTCAAGCTTGCATGTATTTGCCCTTTTTCTAAACTTCGAACGAGTCTGCTCCCTCCGAATTTATGTGGTCATCGTTTGGTGGCCCTCCCCCATTTATGCGACATTGTGACTCGTATGGAAGAAGTGCCTATGACATTGGTATCACACTATCCCAGAACTAAATGAGTTGCAGTGTAGGACTGCAACAAACATCCCGTTCCGGCAATATACACAAGCGTACCACCCCTCCAAAATATGTACAATACGACGGCGAAGGCGCTTCAACGAGGAAGTTATGAATCCCTTCCTCGGCAACAAAAACCTCTACGAACGATGAAAGATACTACTCATGATATGCAGGCGGCGCGGAGTCTGTGGGAGTGAGACGATATTATGGGCAAAGATGAATGTCAGCGACGGCCAAAGGCGCACGAGTCAGACATACTCTCTGCGTATCCCGACGAGCTAGCTGCGTAGCCAGATCCAGATCCAGAGCTACTAGATGCGTAGGTAGACCCAATCCCGGAGCTGCTGCCCTGAGTCGCGCGATTCGTCCACGAAGGTGCCTCCATCCGTATCTTTGTGGAAGGCGGGAACGTGGAAGGAATCGATGGCGCTAGAGATATCGACTCGGACCTCCTTTCGGGGATGGTCTCGAGCGTCCGCGGTGTCGGGGCTTGAACATATAGAACTGGTTCATCTGCGTGTTGCTGCATACCCGGATGGAGCATCGGTACTGTTTGCCCCTCAATCGCCCATCTTTGTTCTTGAGGCTCCCGGCGGTGCATGCGAAAGCGTAGCCAGATGAAAATAGCGAGAGCGATAAAGACGATGACCGCGCCGATGGTGATACCAACTGCAGCCCCAACAGAGATTCCATCATGGCTCGCCGCGTTGATGTGTGTCGGCACCGGGCCAGGATCCAGTGACGTCGTCGGGCCAGTGTTAGCGTCCGAGGCCTGCGAGCTGCGAGAGAGCAAGAGAGCACAAATTGAGCATCATAGCTATGTTTTGTATGAGAGCTTCCGTACTCCTGTCTTGGCAGATACCTACAAGGAATCGGTCAGCTTGACGACGCTGAATGAGCCACCAGAACTCACGCAAAATAGTCCAGACCAAGTCGCTTCTCTCCAAATTGGTCACACAAACTCGATGGAACCCTGGACGTAATGCACGCGAGAATATTGCACCAACGGCGCCTTCACTTGCAGGCGGAGATTTCAGCCGCTCCTCGACAGCCACCACGCCATCTATCGAGACTTCCACCATGACACCGTAGTCGTTGGTAAGCGTGTCAGAGTCGCCGAATATCCAAACATGGGTTCCTTCGAAACCGAACTCTACGAAGGAATTGACAGTGTGCGTGGAGTGTGATGACATGGCCGAACGCTTGCCCCCAATGAAGGAGGACGAGCTGTGCCAGACGCCACCATACGTGACTGAAAGAAGAACCGTACACTCAGCAGCAGGACACATTCACCATTTGAGCTAACCTGATCCGGATGGATCATCGTTCTCAATGATGACGGCGGCGTCAGGAAGTGTAGCGGATGTTGGAAAACGCATCCAGACGACCGCAACGTGTTAAGGAAGACGAGGCGACTGAAACGAGCGCGAGAGGAGAAGGGATAGCTCCGAAGGCGCGGGGGGGGGAGACACCGAAGCCGCACTTTACGCGAGACTTAGACGGCAAAGGTCACTGTATACATAAGACAATGCTAAGCGAAATTAGGCGGCGTGGCCACAGAGTGGGCTATGGTGGAGCTTGCCAGGCACGACACCAAATTGACAGCATGGACCCTGCCAGAGCGATTTGTATTGGCCGGATCGTAATACAAGGCTCACCTAGTTTCGTGAGTTGGAAGAAAATTAGACGTCCCTCCGGTGCGCAGACGCCACACTAGACCTACTTCAAGCCTTCAACACGAGTGAGTAAATCAGAAGAGGCATATCAGCACTGTGATAATGAGTTGCTCAGTCTGATCGAGAGGGAGGAGCCAGGAGGAGTAATCTTGAATTTAGATACTCAGGACTAGACTGCATGAGCACCACCACCGTCTGACATGTCTCAAGAGGCACCATTACGACATCCTCTGCATTTGTCCATTTTTTGCTGTTTAGTGAAGATGCCTTGTTGTAACCATCCGCAAGCCGATGGGCTTTTCTCCTCACTCGCCGTTTGTTTCGTGGTATGCATGCACCAAGTAAGTTTTAAAATATAGCTATCACAGCCAGCATAATTAAAAGTACAACCTGTAACTGTTGCCCACATTAGTTCATAGATGAGGATAATAACTAGTATATTTCTGGGAACTAATCTGAGGCAAGAAACAACCAATAAATGGCCAATCCCTGCCTGTATAGGTTGTGAGTGGCAATTCACTGCCTCAACGGTCCATTCCGATCTCGCATTAAGTTCAGCTCGCGCAGGTGTGTGAACGTTGCAGCAGGCCCAGCAGCGCGTAAGCGGCGGAGTGAGGGCGGCGGACAGTTCGTGCGCAGGCAAGATGAGCGAGGATCCCATTTAGTCTTAGCATCTATTTGATCTAAGTATCTACACTGATAGTAGTGGCTAGGAAGTGATTGCATTGCCATCGGCGCGTGTCTGAAGATCACATAGACAATTGATGCGACAACTAGCTTGCATTTATATCAACCCCATCTAGTTTCACAGGAAGGTTCTGTTCTGCCATTGAAAAAAAAAAAAAAAAAAATTCACAGAACCCACAAGGCGGCAACGACAAGCCGCAATCCCGCGCCGATTCCAATGGTCCCCGCCACCCCAAGCCTGGTGCCCAACAACGCGCGTCCGACGAACCCACCCACGAACAAAGCAAATATCGCGAGCGCACGACTAGGCAGCGCTGGGAGCGGTGCAGTCTGAATTAATGTAGGCGAGGATGGAGCGGGAGATGTTGAAGAGAGCGGTGGGGAAGTCGGTCTGGGTTTGCTTGTCGTTGTTGTGAGAGGCCAGAATGCCTCGAGCTTCGGCGCGAGCCACACCGGGTCCGAGACGAGCTGGACCCAGATGCCCGTCAAGACTACCGACCTGTGAGTCAGAACGAGTTGTCAGCGCCCAATGTATAGTGAAGCGGAGATCCTGCGAGGGGGGGGGGACGAAGAAGACGTACGTGGCGAATGCGCTGTCGATGCCCGTAGCCATGACTGCTTGCAGACCCATCGAACAGCTCAGGAAACCCACGACGACAAATCCCGTGGCGTCTCCCCAAAGTGGCGCGTCCTTTGAGATAGGAAGTGTATCTACGAATTCGGAATTCGTGAGCACGAGGTAGGTTGGGAGATTGCTAAGCCGTAATCCACCGCGACCGGTCTCCTTTGCACTCGCCCAAGCACAGAGCGCGGCTGCCATCGTTAGTAAGGATGTGAGAAGCGTGCCAAGTATGAGCCAGGCGCGACGCTTGGGACCGAACGAGTTCCGCCAGGACGGCTGGCGACCAAACGCAAGGGAGGAGCAGGCGCCATAAGTCGGACTGATTGACAATTCCCCCCCCCCCAAAAAAAAAAAATTACTTACAGGAGCTTTAGCGTCACCATTCGTCAATATTGTCTCCAAGTTTGCAAAGTGTCCCAGCGCGGAACCGAGGAGAAATGAAAGAAGAGAACATATCGCCTGTCCGTCTGAAGGCTGCATATGGGACCACAGTCCAACATAGAACTCGTCAGCAAACAAGCTCATGCTGAGGTACTAGATTCATACCTGAAACCTGGGCTCTTGTCCGCTGGGACTTACGAGTCGGCCGAGGGCAAGCGACAGCTGGATGGTGTTGCCAGTCTGGAACGCTGCCCACACAAACGCCGTAGTGTACGTCACCGCGTCCGTCTGTGAAAAAAAAAAAAAAAGAGGTGAAGGAGGAGGGCGCATGTCCAGTTTTGAGTGATGTTCAACGAACGCGACGGGATTGTGAGGCACGTGAGAGAAAAAGTCAACAGTTTGCAATGAGAGAATGAAGAGGACGATGATACGCACAAAGCCTGTCATGAAGCAGAACCCAGCCAGAGGCCAGACCGACCGCTGCGGGTCGACATTGGAACGCAAATGTGCGACCACTCGGGATGTGCGTGAAGGTTTGCGCGGGCTCGGCTGATCGATGGCATCCCGCGTTTCGGCGGTCAGGGCTTCCGTTGAAATCGAGCCCGGCATGAGGCGTAGCGGTGTCGTTAAAGAAGAGTCCACGAGTCAAAAGAACGAAGATATAGGAAGAAAAGAGAGAAATGGGGGGGCACGCTTCGTTGACGTTGACACTGGTTTCACGGCAGCCCGTCGCGGAATCGCGCTCCGAAAACGCCGACGCATGATTACATATGCGGGAGGGAAATGGGCATTCGAGTAGCTCTGCAGGGAACGGCGAGATCGACCGATATTCGAAGTGTTCAAAGCGCGCTCTTAAGTCTTGAATATGCACACGGGCGCAGTATGACGTATATGGAGTATCATGCATGCGTACGAGAGACGGACCAAGGGCTGTGCGATAACGAATGCCAGCAAGTCAATCTGACACCGGCTTCGGATTCTGAAGGGTGGAAGCCGGGTATTCGGAAATCTCCTTCTGTGTACGCAATCCTTCGTCTTTAACCATGACCGTGAATTCAGGGACGCATCACACATTTTGCATCCCTAGCTGTATCATTATCAGCCGCGCCGGGGACCCGACTGGGACCTGGAGATGATCGCGCTAAGGCTCCCGTTGCGTGCCAGATGCCCTGTCGATCACATTTGCGCTAGCTCTTATGCATATACCCGCTGATTCTTGGCATTCCGGCTTATATCTAGCTAGCACAACTCAGTACCTGCGCGGCCGTCTTTGACCTTTCCCCGTCTCCCCTCCGCTCAGCTATACGCTCTTAGACGCGTGCAGTAACATTCACCTTACGCCTGCTCGATAAATTAGTCCAACTCTTCCTCCATCAACATGCACGTACAATCAGGCACCCACGGAGCTACACCTTTCGACATTTCTGCATCTACACCACCTATCTTGCAAGCCAAGTGGCGACCGAGCCTTCCCATGCGCATCGTCTCGCTCGTCCGCAGCGCCAGCCCATCCATACCAACTTCACCCGCACGCTCCGCGTTTGCTATCACTACCCCTCCAGCCTCGCCCGCATGTTCGACGTTTTCCCTATCTAGCTGCAGCACGCCACCTCGACGACTAGCCAAATCCCTGCACCCATTTGTCCGACACGCGTCGCATCAACGTCTAAGCACGGCACCATCACTCCAGCATCTCGCCCCAGCCCAAACCGCGCCGGATCAGGAGCAAGTCACACGAATCAGTCTTGACTTTGGCTACCCCCGGGCCGGACCTGGACGGCCCCGGCGCAGTCGCACGAGCGCTGTTAGCGTCGACCTGTCGATCGCAACTGGACACTTGCGTAGCAGCACTGCGACGAGTTTGAGCGAGATTCTCCTCGCTGCGGCAGAGGTTGGGGAGAGCAGCCAGACCACGCCGGCCATGTCCATTGACCCGGCGGCGCGTCGCATATCAGCCCCGCAGCCTACATCTGCTTTAGCCACGCCCGCAATATCGACACCCTACAACGGTCTATCCAATGAGCGCGGACGAGCGGAAGGCTGCTATCAAAACCTTCTTTGACCTCATCGATGCGGAGATGCAGATGGAGCACGAGACCGGCATCGCGGTACGAGACGTACGTACGCCCCCTTTCACTACACTACGCTCCTTGAGCTTCTATCCTTCGATTCCTCGACCACGCACAAACGTCTTGCTCGTTCTTAGTACATCGTTCATGTATCATTATCCCGTCTACCTGCTCTTTCATGTCCATCATCGCTTCTCCACCTCCCTCGGCGAGGAAACACGACTCTGTTAAAGTCAAACACTGCGACGGGAGAAGGGCAACCAAGTTTAGATTCGAACTAAGTAGAGAGAGAGGCAACATACCTGCGACGGAGAAGGGCAACCGAGGAAAACTCCGGTGCCTCCCGACGCAGCTAAACTATTGACTCGGCATTTGCCTAGGGTCGTAACAATCAGGCGCGAGAAATTCCAAGTACAATTCCATGTTCAACACTCCCCCTGAATCTTGAGCGTCTTGACTTTCCTACATAAGGACTCCAAGCATTTCCCTACAACGTAACACATCCGGTCTGGCCAGTGGCTTAGTGAACACATCCGCGAGTTGCTCTATTGTTGGAACGAACGTCGGCTCAAGTCGTTTTGATTCGACTGTGTCGCGTAACCAGTAGAAGCGTAGGTCTAGATGTTTCATTCTACCATGGTGTTCTGGGTTCTTTGAGACACTGATAGCGCTTTGATTGTCGATGTGAAGCTTGGTAGGGTATTGCGGCACCAACCCAACTTCTGTCATCAAGTTGCGCATCCATACTGTGTCTTTCCCGCTTCAACCGCGGCGATATACTCCGCTTCTGTGGTTGAGAGCGCTACTACTGGTTGAAGTTTGGATGACCAGGATACTGCTCCACCTCCGATCATAAGTGCGTATCCGCCCGTTGATCTTCCGCTGTCTGAGTTACCGGCGTGGTCTGCGTCTACGAATGTCTCGAACATTTGGTCCTTGTTGAATAAGTCCCTTCTGTACGTGAGTTTCGCGTTCTTTGTGTTTTGCAGATATCGCATAAGATGTTTGACGGCGTTCCAATGAGCGAGACCAGGGTTGGACAGGAACTTGCATAGTGTTGATACGGTGAAAGAGATGTCAGGTCTAGTTGATGTTGCCACATACAACAGTGCCCCGACTGCGTTGCCGTATGGGTATTTCAACATTTCTTCTTTCTCTTCTGCGGTGGTAGGACAGTCGTTGCGTGATAACTTTAGACCCGGTGTCATTGGAGTAGAGACACCGTTGCAGTTGGTCATGCTGAAGCGTTCGAGAAGATCGTTGATATACTGTAGCTGTGAAAGCTCGACGACTCCTTTATGCTTGTCTTGTTCAACTGCGATGCCAAGTAGGAATTTGGTAGGTCCAAGGTCGCGTAGTTTGAAGTGTGTGCTGAGGCGTGCGATAATGGTGTCTATGAGCTGGTCACTGCTAGCTGCGAAGGTTCCGTCATCCACGTGGAATGGTAGCATCGCGAACTCGTTTCCTTTTCTATAGACAAAGAATGAACCATCGCAGTAGATAGCTTTGAAGTCAAGGTTGACTGTGAGTGTATGGTGTAGCTTTGTTTGCCATGCTCGTGCTCCTTGCTTGGTACCATAGAGTGCCTTTCGCAGTTTACATACGACGTTCTTTCCTCCCATGTTGAAACCTTCAGGCTGTGCCATGTACAAATCAGCGTCGATGTCTCCGTTTAGGAATGCATTGCTGATGTCGATTGAGCGAAGTGATAGGTTTAAGCCAGCTGCTAGTGCGAGTACAGTTCTGATTGAGGCCATTTTGGCGGTTGGTGCGAAAGTTTCGAAGTAATTGACTCCATGTTGCTGAGTGAAGCCTTGCGCAACCAGTCTAGCTTTGTATCGCTCGATAGATCCGTCAGCTCTACGCTTGATTTTGCAGACCCATCTACATCCGACTACCTTGACTCCGTGAGGCTTTTCAACCAGTTCCCATGTTCCATTGCGTTCATGAGCGGCCATTTCCTCTGCGAAGGCTTCTGACCATTTCACCGAGTCGGGTCTCATCGCAGGCATCTTTGAATGAGCGCGGTTCACCGACATTGATGTCAACATTTGCGACAATATGGGTATCATCGTAGGTTGTATCTTCGGCGAGGAGGTGATCAATTGGGAGAGCTTCGTCAATTTCTTCTTCAGAGCCGTGTCTTTCTTCGTCATCGTTCTCTAGTTCAGAAGGTTGGACGTGCTCAGGATCGGCGAGTATAGGTGTTGGGGTGGATTGGCGGTTGGCTACTGGTGAGCGCCAGTCTCTGATTGGCTTTGGGAGACGACTTGTGCGACGTGGTGCCTCTGGGGGGATGAGAGGAGTTGGCGGACGAGGAGGAGTTGATGGTGGGACATAGTCTGTGGGCGTTGGCGTAGGGTGAACAAGTTTTGGAGTTACTCGTTCGTCTTCGTCTTCGGAATCGCTGTCCCCCCCTAAATCCAAAGCTTGTGGGCGTTCTATGCTCTCTTGTCCTTTGTCCAATTTTGACATTGGGAAGTATCGCTCGTCAAAGTCCACTCGCTCCGATATGATGACCTTCTTCGTCACTGGGTCCCACATTTTCCAGCCTTTGACTCCTGGAGGATAACCGATGAAGACGCATGGGGTCATGTGCCAATCCAGTTTATTGCGTTTGTCTCGCTGGATATGCGCGTATGCCCTGCATCCCCAGACTCTGAGGTGGGAGACGTCCGGTTTGCTCTTGTACCAGTGCTCATATGCCGTCTTTCCTTCGTCTTTACCAGTGAGAGATTGAGATGGTAGGCGATCCCAGACATGTATGAAAGCGGCTAGCGCTTCGCCCCAGAAACTTTGTGGGAGTCCAGATTCAGCTAAGGCGGTGGTGATTGCCTCGACTAATGTTCTGTTTGCTCTTTCTGAAACTCCATCTTGTTGGGGCCTGTTGCGCGTTGAGTCTCGTCTTTCGATGCCGTTTTCCTTTAACAGTCTGTCCCATTTTTCTCCTGTAAATTCTCCTCCCTCGTCGAACTGCACTGCTCCTATCTTTTCCCCTGTGACGTTCTCCGCCCATGCCTTGTAAACACAAAATGCGTCGAAAGTGTCTGATTTCTTTCGTAGTGGGTAAGCGGCATGTTTGGAAGACTTGTCGTCATGGAATGCGGCGAAGTACTTGTATCCTGAGACTGTGTGCACCGGCATTTCAACTATGTCACCGTGTACTAGTCCCAGGATTCTTTTCGTTCTTGTTCCGGTGGACTTGAATGGGTGCGCATGCATTTTGCCAGCTAGGCAGGGTTCGCAGATAGGGTCTGGTTTGCGTTTGATATCTAGGCGCATACCAGTTACCATGTCTTCCCTTATTGCTCTCTCTAGTCCTCCGACGTGGTGATGCATTGCGCGTCTGTGCCACAGTGATATGTCCAAAGGAAGAGAAGCTCGTAGGGCGACAGTGTCAGTGGAACTCTGGTTGATGGGTTTCATGTCCGCGTAGCCAAGGCAATTGTCTCCAATGGTCGCAGTGAACGTGACTTCGTCGTTCAATGTGAAGGTCATTTGATTTGCTTTTGCGACCATTGTGATTCCCTTGTTCTTCACAAGGTAGTTTGTGGAGATCAAGTGACAATTGAGTGGGGGAACATGAAGTACATTCGTCAAGGCTATCGGTCTTTTATCTACACCGTTCACGCATGGTTTGAATACAATTGTGCCTACTCCTTCAGCGAATATGATGTTTCCATCAGCTACGCGTACTGGAGCTTTGCACTTCTCGTACTTGGCAAAAAATTCTCTTGATGGCGTCACATGAGTAGAGGTGCCTGAGTCTGCCAACCATGATTGGTTAGTTGCGTGATCGATAGATGTAGATAGAGTGACACTTGCCAATTGGGCAGCATTTGCTGTAGCAATTGATCCAGCTGAGTGGGTTATGAGTGCGGTATTGGCGGCGTTGGAGTTTGCTCGTTTGAGTTCCGCTATCTCGTCATCCTTGGCCTTGTCTTTCTTCTTGAAGCACTTGTCCTCGACGTGGCCAAGCTTGTTACAGAAGGAACATTTGGGCCTTTCTCCGCTGCCACTGTAACACTTCTCCACCGTATGCCAAGCTTATTACAATTGGTGCACTTGGGTTTTCCAGCGGTTTTAGTGGTAGGGGCTGCGGTACTGGTAGCTGCTGGACATTGGGAGTGGATTCCACGACTAGGACGCCATGCTCGGTCTTCTTCAGGCCGTAGAGCTTTGGCGCGGTTTCTCGGTTGATGTCCTCGACTATGAGGCGCTGACGAAGGGCTTGTACATCTCCGAGTTTGCTATCGTCACCGATCAAGTTGGTGACTAGCATCTTGCAGCTGTGGTTGTCTGACAATGCATGTATGATGGCCATGGTTGTGAGTTCGGTGTCCAGCTTGGCAATTGTGAAGCCAGTTTCGCGTCTCTCCTTGATGCGTGCCATTGCGTCTGACACGCGTGCGGCAAAAATGTCGAGCTTCTCTCCGACTCCAAGGCGCATGTTGAAGAATTCATTGTACACATTGTAGCGTGATGTCGCTTGGGTAGTGAGGTGGTGTGCTTTGATCGCCTTCCAGAGCTCGATACCGTTGTTGATCTTGTCGCGCATGGCTGTCTTTTCTTTGAGAGAAAGTGTCCTCGCGATGTAGCCAGCGGCACACGAGTTGTCTTCTTCTTATTTCTCAACAGCGTCGAGTTGTGCTTGGTCAACAACATTTGGTGGAGTTGGTAGGATGGGTCTCTTCTTCTGTTCAGAGACGATGCACCAGATGCCTTTGGTGCAGAGGAAGGATGAGACTTCCAATTCCCATGTGGGTAGATGCCGATCGTAAGAGGGACAATGTGAGATAGATCTGCTGTGTCCATTTTGTCTTAGCAGGGCAGGCGAGGGTTTGTTTACTTCTCTGCGGCAACTCATCCGACAGCAGAAGGGATGATTTTACTTCCTCAGCGTGAGCCGACAGAAGGGCTTAAAGAGCAAGGCGAGGGATTCTCGCTACACAGGCTCTTATGAATCGCACGGGCTGCTGTCTGAGAGGCTCGCGCTGCTCGAGAGCAGTTCAGAGTATCAGATGCCGACTTCCCATCAGGTACACCTGGCACTAGCAATACTTGTAGCTAGTGCTCGTATGCAGGAGTGAGGGACGATGGATACAGGAACGAAGTGGGTCTAGTCGCTTGGGACTAGTCTGCTCACTGCCTTGAGAATGAACAACAGTGAGATCAAGGGCTGAGATTGTCGATCCGATATCTTCTGTTGATCGCAGAGAAGGTCGATGATAGCGTATGTGAATTGCGCGAAGATCGGGGTGCAGATGGCCGTGCAGGTGAGTGATGTGCGCGGGTGTGTGGCCGATGGTAATTCGGGATTTGTACACCTAGAGCGCGGGGCTCATAACCTGTTAAAGTCAAACGCTGCGACGGGAGAAGGGCAACCAAGATTAGATTCGAACTAAGCAGAGAGAGGCTACATACCTGCGACAGGAGAAGGGCAACCGAGGAAAACTCCGGTGCCTCCCGACGCAGCTAAACTATTGACTCGGCATTTGCCTAGGGTCGTAACGATGAGACGCGAGAAATTCCAAGTACAATTCCATATTCAACAGGCCGGACGTACGGTGAAGCGAAGTTATAGAGCCAAATAAACTAACTTCGTCTCTCCGTCGGCGTCCGATGTGTCCCCAATACACCCTCATCGTTTGCTCGCCGTCCCCAGTGTCAGCATCTCCGTCGCCGCCTCCACGCCGTCCACTGGCACTCGCTGCCGTCGTCGTCGCGCTGCGCTGGGACGTACGTCGTCGCACATCGGTACGCCGTCCCCGTCTTCACCGGTCGTCTGTTCGCCATCTCATCGACGTCTCTTCAGACGGTCAGGTACGTCGCCATCGCTCACCAGTACACCGCTGACGCCTTGTCGTCGCTCTCTTACTGGTAGGACGCCTTCGCCGTCGGCAGCGGACACGCACGCCAGGTCAAGGACGTCACCCACCCGCCGATGCAGGCATATCAGCGGCGTCTCATGGCGTCTGCACTGTGGCCACACCGCCTCGACAGCATTTGCGGACGTCCTGGTACGTCGTCGCTCCTGCGGACGTCCTGGTACGTCGTCGCTCCTCGCTACTACGTCGCTCCTGCGGACGTCCTGGTACGTCGTCGCTCCTGCGGACGTCCTGGTACGTCGTCGCTCCTGCGGACGTCCTGGTACGTCGTCGCTCCTCGCTACTACCCCGCTGACGCCTCGCCGTCGACTCTTCGTCCCATCTGCGGACGTCCTGGTACGTCGTCGCTCCCGCTGCTACCCCGCTGACGCCTCGTCGTCGCGCCAAGGTTGCGGACGCACAGGCGCTAGGTCACGGCATCGCCCACCAGCGGCGTACACCGGCTCACGTGGACTGGCGTCCGCTGTTATCAGTATAACTGTCCGTCACCGCGCACCACGTTCGGCGTCGCATGCGGCCAATGGGTACGTCGCAGACGTCGCCCTACGACCCTCGATGCGCGCGCTGAAGACGATCTCAGTTTTTTTTTGTCTATTGCGGACGTCGCGCACGGGACGATCAGGTCCCGGGCGGCGTCCGTCGCGCCTTGTCTCCGTCCGGTCACGTCGCTACCGCTCCATACCCATGCCCCGTCCGAATAGACGTCTTAAACGGCGTCTGTGCACGTGATAGCCCGCTTCATCGCTCGCGTTCCCTCCATCTGACGCTTCGGCGTTTCGTGCGCCACATTCCGCGCGCCCCGTCCTCGCGAACGTCATATCCTGGCCGCTGGACGTCCGCAGCCCTTCCATACCGCATTCCAGCTCCCTTCTGCTACGTGTGACGCTTCGACATCGTCGGCGGCGTCGAGCATTTCCCATGCGCTCACGTCGCCACCCTAGCCATGTCTCGTGTGCCGTCCTCATGGACGTCTTGTGCAGTCTGCTAGGCGTCTGCGCGTGACCACATCGCCCCTCCCTGGCTTGCGCTTCATTGACGCTTCGACGTCGGTGGGTACGTCAGGCGTTTCCCATGCGCTCACGTCGCCACTCTACCCATATCCCACGCGTCGTCCTCACGGACGTCTGGTGCAACCCGCTCGGCGTCTGCGTGCGAGCACCTCGCACCTCCCTCGCTTGCGCTCCATTGACGCTTCGACATCGGCGGCGCAACGTCTAATAGTACCATCTTGTGCGCACGCTCGCCGACGACTTAACGGACCGCTTTGACCGTCTGTCGGACGCGCTCACGTCTGGGCACCGCCCGGATCTGCCACGGCGGCGTCCAGCACTGGGCACCTGGGGCTCGTCGTCCCGCGCGGTCATGAGGTACGTCGTAGACACGGCCCTGCGGACATACGTGTCCAACCTGACGTTGATTGCAGGTGATCAATCTGAATTGCGGACGCCGCGCACGGGGACGCGTCCTCGCGTTCTCTGTCTCCGTCCGCCCACCTCGCTACCTGCCCCCTTCCTTTCCCCTCCGTCTCCTTCATCTCGCTACTTTACAAATACTCTATTGTGGCAATAATACATGTATTCAGCTTTCATGAATCCTAAGTCCAAGACCCTATGGAGGTCAAGTGGGATATACAGTGCATAAGATCATATTTTGACATGTGAAGACATTCAGCGACGCTACACTTGTGGGATGGGCGCGCCCATAGTGTCGTCTGCTTCGCTTTGTTCTTCTTCTTCGATGGTTTGGCGGGGGGTCCGGTGGTGCAGCGGCCGTCGCATCTGCCGTCCGCTTGCGCGCCTTTGCACCACGGGTCGCTTTTGCTGGGCTGGCAGGTGGACTGGAGGAGGGGTGCGCCGCCGAATCCGGGTGCACCAGCTTGATCCTGCCTTTGACCCTCATGCGGGCCTCTGCAAACGAAAAGAGGACCTTCATGCCCATCGGGGGCTGCTCGTAGCCCTTGTCCTCAGACGGCCATGCCTTCTGCCATTTCCAGAGCTGCTCGGCGGTGGACAAGGCGCACACGGGCTCCGCTTGCTTGTAGTTGAGTAAGGCGGCTTGAATGCACTTCTTGGCGCGACTGATGTCATACGGGAATCCATTCCACAGGCCGTAGTACATGCTGGGCTCGCGGAACTGCTCGTCGACCTCGATCGGCAGGTACAGCAGGAGCGGTGGAGTTCGCTCGCGGTCGTCGGACGGCTGGACGTCGATATCCACGTCCTCATCCCAGTCGCGGGTCATGTCCCACTCTGGCGACACCTGCCGTCCCTCGTGCCCATGTATGGCGTCAGGCTCCGCGTGCTGGCCGTCAGGTACAGTGTCCATGCCGTCAAGCTCCTGTTCCTGCTGGCCGTCAGGCGCAGCGTCCTGCCCAAGCTCCTGCTCGTCTATGATAGTGGGCTCCTGCTCGTCCCCGGCATCAGATTCGACAGCCTGATCAGGCTCATACTCGTCCATGCCGTCCGGCTCAACCTCCTCGTCCATGCTGTCCGGCGCAACCTCTTGTTCGGTCTCGTGCTCGTCCATGCTGTCTGGTGCGGCGTCCTCCATCTCGTGCTCGCCATTCTCATCGCGCATTCCAACATCGTCGTCGCGCTCCCGATCGTCTTCGTCGTCGCTAATCTCAAGAGTGTGCGTATGCGCGAGTGGCTCAGCGCGCTCTTTGTTTATGTCGACGTTGACACGCCAGACGCCAGCGATGAGTCGGACGACGACCGTCCGCTGGTGCTACCACACCGTGTATCATTGCCCACGACCAGCCTGTCCAAGGGCAAAGAGCGCGCTGAGCCACGCGCGCATACACACACTCTTGAGATTAGCGACGACGAAGACGATCGGGAGCGCGACGACGATGTTGGAATGCGCGATGAGAATGGCGAGCACGAGATGGAGGACGCCGCACCAGACAGCATGGACGAGCACGAGACCGAACAAGAGGTTGCGCCGGACGGCATGGACGAGCACGAGCCCGAACAAGAGGTTGCGCCGGACAGCATGGACGAGGAGGTTGAGCCGGACGGCATGGACGAGTATGAGCCTGATCAGGCTGTCGAATCTGATGCCGGGGACGAGCAGGAGCCCACTATCATAGACGAGCAGGAGCTTGGGCAGGACGCTGCGCCTGACGGCCAGCAGGAACAGGAGCTTGACGGCATGGACACTGTACCTGACGGCCAGCACGCGGAGCCTGACGCCATACATGGGCACGAGGGACGGCAGGTGTCGCCAGAGTGGGACATGACCCGCGACTGGGATGAGGACGTGGATATCGACGTCCAGCCGTCCGACGACCGCGAGCGAACTCCACCGCTCCTGCTGTACCTGCCGATCGAGGTCGACGAGCAGTTCCGCGAGCCCAGCATGTACTACGGCCTGTGGAATGGATTTCCGTATGACATCAGTCGCGCCAAGAAGTGCATTCAAGCCGCCTTACTCAACTACAAGCAAGCGGAGCCCGTGTGCGCCTTGTCCACCGCCGAGCAGCTCTGGAAATGGCAGAAGGCATGGCCGTCTGAGGACAAGGGCTACGAGCAGCCCCCGATGGGCATGAAGGTCCTCTTTTCGTTTGCAGAGGCCCGCATGAGGGTCGAAGGCAGGATCAAGCTGGTGCACCCGGATTCGGCGGCGCACCCCTCCTCCAGTCCACCTGCCAGCCCAGCAAAAGCGACCCGTGGTGCAAAGGCACGCAAGCGGACGGCAGATGCGACGGCCGCACACCACCGGACCCCCCCGCCAAACCATCGAAGAAGAAGAACAAAGCGAAGCAGACGACACTATGGGGCGCGCCCATCCCACAAGTGTAGCGTCGCTGAATGTCTTCACATGTATCTATGCTCTGTATCACCATGTATCTTTTTTATATGTCAAAATATGATCTTATGCACTGTATATCCCACTTGACCTCCATAGGGTCTTGGACTTAGGATTCATGAAAGCTGAATACATGTATTATTGCCACAATAGAGTATTTGTAAAGTAGCGAGATGAAGGAGACGGAGGGGAAAGGAAGGGGGCAGGTAGCGAGGTGGGCGGACGGAGACAGAGAACGCGAGGACGCGTCCCCGTGCGCGGCGTCCGCAATTCAGATTGATCACCTGCAATCAACGTCAGGTTGGACACGTATGTCCGCAGGGCCGTGTCTACGACGTACCTCATGACCGCGCGGGACGACGAGCCCCAGGTGCCCAGTGCTGGACGCCGCCGTGGCAGATCCGGGCGGTGCCCAGACGTGAGCGCGTCCGACAGACGGTCAAAGCGGTCCGTTAAGTCGTCGGCGAGCGTGCGCACAAGATGGTACTATTAGACGTTGCGCCGCCGATGTCGAAGCGTCAATGGAGCGCAAGCGAGGGAGGTGCGAGGTGCTCGCACGCAGACGCCGAGCGGGTTGCACCAGACATCCGTGAGGACGACGCGTGGGATATGGGTAGAGTGGCGACGTGAGCGCATGGGAAACACCTGACGTACCCACCGACGTCGAAGCGTCAATGAAGCGCAAGCCAGGGAGGGGCGATGTGGTCACGCGCAGACGCCTAGCAGACTGCACAAGACGTCCATGAGGACGGCACACGAGACATGGCTAGGGTGGCGACGTGAGCGCATGGGAAATGCTCGACGCCGCCGACGATGTCGAAGCGTCACACGTAGCAGAAGGGAGCTGGAATGCGGTATGGAAGGGCTGCGGACGTCCAGCGGCCAGGATATGACGTTCGCGAGGACGGGGCGCGCGGGAATGTGGCGCACGAAACGCCGAAGCGTCAGATGGAGGGAACGCGAGCGATGAAGCGGGCTATCACGTGCACAGACGCCGTTTAAGACGTCAATTCGGACGGGGCATGGGGTATGGAGCGGTAGCGACGTGACCGGACGGAGACAAGGCGCGACGGACGCCGCCCGGGGACCTGATCGTCCCGTGCGCGACGTCCGCAATAGACAAAAAAAAACTGAGATCGTCTTCAGCGCGCGCATCGAGGGTCGTAGGGCGACGTCTGCGACGTACCCATTGGCCGCATGCTACGCCGAACGTGGGTGCGCGGTGACGGACAGTTATACTGATAACAGCGGACGCCAAGTCCACGTGAGCCGGTGTACGCCGCTGGTGGGCGATGCCCGTGACCTAGCGCCTGCGCGTCCGCAACCTTGGTGCGACGACGAGGCGTCAGCGGGGTAGCAGCGGGGAGCGACGACGTACCAGGACGTCCGCAGGAGCGACGTAGTAGCGAGGAGCGACGACGTACCAGGACGTCCGCAAATGCTGTCGAGGCGGTGTGGCCACAGTGCAGACGCCATGAGACGCCGCTGATATGCCTGCATCGGCGGGTGGGTGACGTCCTTGACCTGGCGTGCGTGTCCGCTGCCGACGGCGAAGGCGTCCTACCAGTAAGAGAGCGACGACAAGGCGTCAGCGGTGTACTGGTGAGCGATGGCGACGTACCTGACCGTCTGAAGAGACGTCGATGAGATGGCGAACAGACGACCGGTGAAGACGGGGACGGCGTACCGATGTGCGACGACGTACGTCCCAGCGCAGCGCGACGACGACGGCAGCGAGTGCCAGTGGACGGCGTGGAGGCGGCGACGGAGATGCTGACACTGGGGACGGCGAGCAAACGATGAGGGTGTATTGGGGACACATCGGACGCCGACGGAGAGACGAAGTTAGTTTATTTGGCTCTATAACTTCGCTTCACCGTACGTCCGGCCATGCCTGAGGTCCCAGGGGGCTGAGCGTGGCGCCACGGCCGCGAGCGACGTGCGCTTTTGGGAGATCAACATGCCGGACGCCCTCTCAAATGTGTACAAACTCAACCTCTGCCAGCTGACGCGTGTGCACATCTTAATCTCACAACGGCCTGGTTCCGAATGGATGCGCCGTACGCTCCAGCAGCTTCCGAATATCACTCGTCTCGGCTTCAGTTATTTCAACCCTAGAGAAAGCACGGAGGCCAAAGAAAGCGAAGCACTGGATGCATTGGCGATTATTTTACAAACAGCGGCGCAGTCGAAGCTGCCCTGCCTACACGTTCTAGTGCTCAGGCTCACCGGTTGGGCTGTCGCTCATCTAGATGCATGCATCAGCATCGCGCGATCCGTAGACAATGACTGGGCAATACGGCGTACGCGTATCTGGGTTGACTACAGGAAGGTTCTTAGTTGGAACGTCGAAGAGAGATTGATGGTTGATGACGCCAGCGTTCCATCTGGACCGAGGCCAAGCCGTTGAATTGTTATGTTGTTGTACCTAGTACCACCTCAGATTGAAATCAAAATCGCATTTAGCACAGTGTGAGACTGTGAACATCAGATTTAGGTTGGAAGCCTTAGTCGGGTAGCACCACATCCCTCCAGCATGTATCTACTGACTCGGGTTAACAGGTACATGCAACACCAAATGAACCGGTCTGAGAAAATAAAAGATATGCTGCTCAACAATCCTTTCCTCCGCGATATCAACTCCAGCGCTGCAGAGAGCGGCAATGCAGCGCTTCGCAAAATCCGCCGGTATGTCTTAGCAGCATGTGATTGTGTATGCAATGTCCTTTCTTTCATCATCTTTTCGAGAAGCTGAAGTTTCTTTGCCACAGGTCGGCGGCCTCAGGAACATTCGAGTCCTGTCATTCGTTTCCCTGAGAGACCATATGGATTCCATTACATACACCAGAGCGGCCTAAGCCGTTGATCATAGGCGAACAATCGCTATATACTGCGACTTAGTCGTAACAATGGGCGATTCATCGCTAAGAGTCCAGCACTATTGCCCCATATTTGGAACGTCTCGCTGGTGGCATCGGGGCTACATGCTTACAGTGAGTCAAACAATTGTTTCAATGTTTCGCACTTTGCAGTGCAGAGGACATCCCTCAATGAATTTTATGAATGAATGCCTGTCCTACCATTTTCAGGTAGCCATCACTGAGTTCTCAAGAACTTGTCTATGTCAAAAGTTGAATAGTTGAGCTAGACGAATGCAATGGGGGATGCGGTGGAGAGACATCATTGAAACGATTGTTGTGCTCAACACCAGGTTTCACATTTGACCTCACTTCAACACTGTATCAGAGCGCTAAACAAATGAAAAATTCTCTGATTATGATCATTGGCATGCTAAATTACAACCATGATATGTATGACTCAGGGTGACCATCTCGTGCTTGATCAGTGGCAGTTGGTGCATTGGCAGATGACCAAACAGGAATATTACCAAATTTACAGAGAGCCCAAAGGATTAAGCCATGGAATAGGTTGTAATAAACTAAAATACTCCATTGAAACTTTTTGAATGATATACAACACATTTAAAGAGCAGTGGTTGCTCGATCAGCTGGTTCGGAAATTCAAACCGAGCACACTTCCCCGATCACTCACACTTACAGCCTATTAAGTTGCCTGAATTGCTTCCCAAATCAATTTATCAAGAGTGGCAGCTGGCTTGTAAGCATTAGAAACAGCAGAACTACCCTTGAATGGAGTTGAGGAGGTGGAAAAGTATTGCCATTGCATGGTCATATAGATATTAAGCACTATTGTGTGAGCTTGTGTATGGAGAAGCCTAAAAAGGGTATCAATATAGACATTAAACTTGCTATTTACCCGTTCCGAGTAGTTTCAAGTAGCTGCATCACCTGCTGGGTGAATTATGTGGGTGAAGCACAGATAGCGGGAATTTGTTGCTTTGGTAACTTCCATCTCTGAGCATCCCCCAGCCATTGCTTCTAAGAGGATTGTGAGATTGATAATATCACTCTGTGACAAGTAATTTTGAGCCAGTTACTAGTTCATGAGACTGAATAAATGAGGAGATGTTCTGAGTTTGAATTTTGTCATGAACAGATTTGACAACAACTTCTTTTGTAGCATGTTTCAAGCAATGAAAATGAAATCTATATTTTCATATTTCATTTCTAAGTATACTCCTGGTTGAAACTGTTGTGACTTATTTATAAAATTAGTTCCAAACTGGGGTGGTCATCAGCCAATGCACCAACTGCCACTGATCAAGCACGAGATGGTCACCCTGAGTCATACATATCATGGTTGTCATTTAGCATGCCAATGATCATAATCAGAGAATTTTCATTTGTTTAGCGCTCTGATACAGAGTTGAAGTGAGGCCAAATGTGAAACGTGGTGTTGAGCACAACAATCGTTCAATGATGTCTCTCCACCGCATCCCCCATTGCATTCGTCTAGCTCAACTATTCAACTTTTGACATAGACAAGTTCTTGAGACCTCAGTGATGGCTACCTGAAAATGGTAGGACAGGCATTCATTCATAAAATTCATTGAGGGATGTCCTCTGCACTGCAAAAGTGCGAAACATTGAAACAATTGTTTGAGTCACTGTACATGTCCCTCGCGCGACTGCTGCTGGATGTTATCACAAAATGTTTTGGGGTCAGATTGAACAAAAACTCTTGTCAGGTAGAAATTTTGAGTGGTTATGGATAGGCTTTCTCAGCTGGCGTCAAGCCACGGAGCCAATCGGCGGCAATGCGCGGCAACATCGCACGTTGACCTCTCATGTCGTCAAGCGACCGGGCCCAAGCGTTGTATAGCCAGATACGCGCCTTTCTCGAACAAAAAATACCTGTCGGCACACCGTTAGTACATATTATCAAAAAGTGACTATCGCTGACAGGTGGCTGCATGCCCGCCACATAGGATTGACGTACTCGTCGCGTTCTCGTCGCGCGCCTTACAGTCAGCCCATGCCGCCTTCGGTGATCACTTGGAGCGATGTAACTCTGTCCTGCGATCCATTGTGAACGTTCTGCCAGCTGAGTTGGTGGTCCGCGTTTGCTTGTTGCTCTCGCTGGCGGATCGCATCACCATGTGCTCCATTTCGCGCATGTGGCGTTCGTTCCTCCTGACAGCTCCAACCATTTGGTCTGAGGGTGACATCGGGACATTTGCTGATCTAAGGTGGATAGCAAAATATCATCAGAACACGCCACTACGGTTGCGCACCTATATTCCGCTTCACGAACCCGGACCAATACACCATCAGGTCGTCAACGGTCCTAGTCCAGTAGCAATTCCAATTGGTCCCATGCACGCCAAGAGGCATTGGATTACATATGACCTTCGCTCGGAGCTCTCCCATACTTACAACGCTGGAGTATACTACCAAACCACACATCTCCTCAACAAGTGTTTCAAATGCTTCAGTTTGCTCCTGGGTGGCCAGCCCTTGAAGAGCTCGACATACGTGTCCAAATACATGGGGGCGGTCAAATCGTCTTGCCGACCAATATGGCACAGAGCTTTCCCGTGCTGCGCACTCTATATCTGCCACCATGCACTATTTCATCAGATATGATGCAGATGCGCTCGCTGGAGAAACTGACAGCCACCCTCCAACTTACGTCACCCGGCGTAATACCTGAGCATATGGTGATCCAACTCCTGCAGAAACTGCCATCCCTGCGACACCTCGAGCTGATAGGTGTTACAAACGCCGCGATTCCGACGCTTTCTGCGTGCAATGCCACGGAAAAGAGTACTCCGCAATCGCTTGGGGAACGCCCTCTGAGGGAGGTAGGTCGAAGCGTCTCTGAAATTGGGTATCTCCAAACTAAGGTACACAAGTGAGGAGACAGCGGAGACATATATACTGGGGCCATGGGAAAGATGAGTCAGCGGTCGTGGGAGAAGTGAGTCAGCAGAAAGGGCGGAAGCCGAAAGAGGAAAAGAAGCCGTTGCCACAACATTACCCCCCCCTTCAGGCTGAACGCGCCTCGCGCTGACGAATGTGGAGGAGCCGGTCCTGGTCCTGTTGGTACTCGTCGAACGCCTTGAGGGTCCGTTCCACCATCCAGAAGGTGTGGATGATCGGGTCGAAAGCGAGATTGAGCCGGTGCCCGTTCTGCTCGTAGTGGTACTTGTAGCACTGGAAGATGCGACAGTACCCTTCTTTGTCGAGGGTCCAGGAGACGCAGTCGGCACAGTAGGAGTGACCGCAAGTCGCCCACATCATGTGCTCGCGGATTTGCTTGCAGCCGCGGCAGCGGATCGAGTCGCGGAGCAGGTGGATGCCGTTGCGCATCTGGGTCAACCAGACTATGGCCTCGGTGTGGTGCGTCCGGGTTTCGCAGACCTCCCTACGGAGGCGGGAGTTTTCTCCCCTCAGGACCTCGACGAGGTCCTGACTTTCCTTGAGCGCCGACGCGCACTTCCCATGTTCACTGTGGAGGGTACGGTACGCCTCGGCGGTGCACTCCGTGGCGTAGGTGACGTCGCGAGGGTCGGAAGTGACGAAGAAACGTGGGTCGACCTTCGAGATAGGCCACTCCGGGTCGGGTCCGGGGAGTACCGCAGTGGCGTCGGGGAGCGGTGGTGAGGCGGGAGGAGGGGTGTCGCGTTCCGGGAGGAAGAGGGGCCCCTTGGGGTCGAGGACGAGCGGGTCGGGGAGCACGAATGGGTCAAGCGCCGAGCCGGACCCGGTGAAAGGGAGGGTGTCGGCGGTGGTGAGAACACCGACTCCTGGCTCGGCCTTGGGGGTGAGCGCGGCGATGGGTATCTTTCGTCCGTTCCTGATAGCCAGACGGCGCTCGGCGCGGACCTCTCCATCGACGCTAGCGACGGGGGAGGAGCGGTTGGTGGCGAGGGAGTCTTGGTCGGAGGGCGCGGAGGACGGCGAGCGAGATGAACGGGAGGCAGGCATTGCGGGCAGGATGGGGCGATTCAAGTTCGTGGGGGGAAGAGACGGGAGGAGGAGGAAGAGTATAAATACGGGGCGGGACTTTTGGTGAACGGCGCCCGAGGTTTAGTCATCGGGCCAGTCATCAGGCCATTCGGGGGCCGGGGCGGGAGCGTACCAGTCGTCTGGGTCCGAGGTTGTTGCGAGGCGTCTTCTTTTCAGGGCCAAGATCACATCAGCTTCGGAGATGATGGAGAGATCAACGCCGGTAGTCAGGGGGCCCGCGGGCTTTTCGGGTTGCGTAAGGTCCTCGTAGTTCTCATCAAAGAACTCTTCTGGGAAGGCGCTTCGGGGATCAGTGCGCGGATGTCGAGGGCTGCCACGCGCTTGTCTCGGGGCTTGTCGGGAAATTTGATGTGGAACTCGTGGATCAGATCGGGCGCGAAGGGGACGATGTCCCGGGCCGGAACCCATCGGTTGAATTCTCGATCTTTACCTTCGAAGACCGCGTGGTACTGGACTCCCCTGCCGTACTTCCTTGAGTCCGAGATCTCCTTGACTTCCTCGTGCTCTTCTCCTTCGATGATAATGTCCTCCGGGATAGGAGGGGCGACTTGGTGATCAGCAAATGGCGGGGCGAAGGGTTCCAGGAGGGCTTCGTTGAAGGTGTCGGAGCGCAGGTGGGAGAGTGCCGGGGGCAGCTTTACCTTATAGCTCCTTTGCCGACTTTCTTGACTACCTCCAGGGGGCCGTAGCGTTGCTGGTCCAGCTTTTTGGAGTGTCTGGTTGTGCGGATGTTCCTTGCGTCCAGTAGGACTAGGTCGCCGGGTTGGTAGTTACGGGACGGTAGGCGGTCCTTGTCGTACTGTTCCTTCATCCGGAGGGCGGTTGCTTTGAGCGCTTGCTGGGCGTTTTCCCACGCGTTGTTCATGCGGGAGACGAACTCTGCTCCTGATTCGTTGAGGTAGGCACGCCGCGCGACGAAGCCGAGGTTGGGTTCCCTTCCCTTGGCTAGGACGAAGGGGGAGAATCCAGTAGAGGAGGAGACGGTGTTGTTGATGGACAGTTGTGCGAGGCCGAGCCAGCTGCTCCAGTCGTCTTGTCGTACATTGACCCATTGGCGGAGGAACTGTTTGAGGTGCTTGTTGCGGACCTCGGATTGTCCGTCGGTCTGGGGGTGGAAGGCTGTAGAAAGGTTCTGCTCAATATCGTGTTGTTTGCAGAACTCCTTCCAGAACGCGCTGATAAATTGTGGTCCTCGGTCCGATATGATCCGCTTGGGTATGCCGAGGTCGGGGAAGATTCGGTCGGCGAAGATCCGGGCGAGGCCTTCTGCGGTGACGTCGATCGAGCAGGGGATGAAGTAGGTGTACTTGGTGAACCAGTCCACGATAGTGCAGACTGCCGTGTAGCCGTTCGACTCGGGGAGTTCGCCAGTGAAGTCCACCGTGATCGTATGTCTGGGTTCGTTCGGTGGGTCGAACGGATTGAGGGGCGCATGCAGGAGCGTGTTGCGAGGTTTTGTCTTCTGGCAGGTTGGGCAGGCCCTGACGTAGTTGCCAATGTGCTTGGACATGCCTGGCCACCAGTATCCTCGGGTGATGAGTTCCATGGTGTTGTGGCGTCCTTTGTGGCCGGTGAGGGCGGAGTCGTGGTGTGCTTGGATGATCTGGTCGCGGAGCGTCTTGTTGCGAGGAACATAGATGCAGTCCTTGTACTTGACGAAGCCGTCCTTGTCTTCGGAGAAGTCTTCAGGGGAGTTTTTGAGTCCTTCGGTGACCTTAGTGTCTCGGTTGTTGCGCGAGCGGCGGATTTCGTCTAGGATTTCCTCGGTGTCGCGGAAGGCCAGTCGATTGATGAGCCTGTTTGGTTGGTCCGTCTTGAAGCGTTCCTGGAAAGCGTCAAAGCGATCGGGCGAAAGAAGAACAGTTTCTTCGTTTACTACCCCCCCTTCAGGCTGGTCCTTACGTGACAGGGCGTCCGCGAGGAAGTTGAGTCGGCCCGGTTTGTGGTGCAGCTTGAAGTCGAAGTCCGCTAGTTCTGAGAACCACCTGGCTTGCCTGGCATTGAGTTTTTGTGGTTCGCGGAAGTACTGAAGGTTGGCGTGGTCGGTCCAGATGTCGAATTCCGGCGCGCAGCGTAGGTAGTGTCGCCAGTGGTCGAGGGCCATCATGATTGCTAGAAGTTCCTTGTCATAGATCTGGTAGTTCTTCTGGGCATCTATGAACGTCTTGCTGAAGAACGCTAGGGGGCGGGGTCGGCCGTCGACGATCTGGTGGAGGACTGCTCCCGCGGCGTAATTAGAGGCGTCCGCTTCCAATCGGAACCTTTTTCCTTCCAGGGGGAGCATCAGGGTTACTTCCGAGGCGAATGCCTTTTTGAGTCGTGAGAAGGCGAGCTCCTGTTGCGGGCCCCATTCCCATTGACGGTTCTTCTTGAGTAGGTCGTTTAGTGGGACGGAGAGATCCGCGAAGCGGTCTATGAAGTCTCGGTAGAAGTTGCAGAACTGGACAAAGCTCCTTATGTCGGAGACGTTCTTGGGCGTGGGCCATTCTGCGACCGCTTTGGTTTTTACGGGGTCCATCGAGATGTGGCCGTTGCTGACAACTATACCCAGGAAGTCGATTGTCGTCTTTTCGAATTGGCATTTCTCGGGTTTGAGGAACAGCTTATGCTTCCGGAGGCGTGAGAGGACTTCTCGGGTGTTGGCGCGGTGGGTTTCCAGGTCGTTGGAGAAGATGAGGATGTCGTCCATGTAGATGATCACTAGGTTTCCGCGGATCATGTCCATGAATATTGTGTCCATCATCCGCTGGAAGGTGGCCGGGGAGTTGGTTAGGCCGAAGAACATGACGAGGGGCTCGAAGACTCCGTGGGGCGTGGTGAATGCTGCTTTCCACTCGTCTCCTTCCTTGATGCGCACGTTGTTGAAACCCCACCGCACGTCCATCTTGGTGAAGTACTTGGCGTTGCGGATCTTGGCTATGATCTGTGTCATCAGGGGTAGGGGCCAGGTGTCTTTGACCGTCCACTCGTTGATTCGCCTGTAGTCTTGGACCGGTCGTAGTTGACCGTCTTTCTTGTTGACGAAGAAGAACGGCGCGGCTACCGGTGCGTTGCTTTGCTGGGCTCTCCGGATGCGGCCGGTACGGAGTCCTTCCTCGATGAAGGCGATCACTTCTTTGTCCTGGGTCGGGTTGAGTGGGTAGTTCTTGCCACATAGTTTCTTGTCCTTTTCCCAGCCCTCGCGAAGCACGATCTGGTGGTCCCATTCTCGGTGGTCGGGGAGCTGATCGAATTCCTGGGCGTCGAACACGTCCGCGAAGTCTTTCAGCGAGTCGGGTAGTTGGAACGAGTCCCCGCCAGCCGTGTCGAGCTCGTAGATGTGGTCTCCGAGGGCGCCGACCTTGCGGCATTCCTCGAAAGACGAAAGGCGGCGAAGATAGCGTTCCTCCGATTCCGGCTCTCGGACCTCCTGAGTTTCTGCGACGTCGGGGGACCGTGGCGGCTCGGGCATACCGCATTCTTTTGGGCAACGGGAAAACTCGAGGGTGTGGTCACGCCAGTCGATCACGGGGTTGTGCTTCCGTAGCCAGTCTTTTCCAAGGAACACGTCATGTTTTCCTCCGAGGCGGGCGACTTGGAAATCGAACCGCTCGCGATGGGTGATCCCTCTATAGTCGGTGATCTCGACCTCGAGCGAGACGTACTCCTTTACGATACCGTTGACGGAGTGGTCGGCGTTGAACACCGTGTAGGGGTGGGCGAGAGGCTCGGTTCGTATGCCTTTGGCGCGGATGAAGGTGCTATCGATGGTGCTGACTTGGCAACCGGAATCGAGGAGAGTTTTAGGGGAGAACTCCAGTCGAGAGGCTACTTCCGTGTATTTTGCCTTAGGTTGAAAGTCCAGGGTGGAGCCATGAATGGTGGCTCGGATGTGAGCCGATTGATGATCAGAGATGGTGTGGCCGAGGGTGCGGGGTTCGAGGAAGGTTTTCCTACCGAGTGATTGCGTACGTCGGTCACCCATTGAGGTTGGTTGCGCGGGTTTGTACTAAGGCGGGCTGCGTACCCTTTTCCAACGAGGTTCTGGGAAAATTCGTCGGGAATGATATTGCCTAGAGCAGCCAATTTGAGGGGCTTAGATACACGTTCTGGACCTACAACTTGCGCAAGTTGTTGTAGGTCATTCAAAAATCCTGGGGAGCGGGGGCCGGGGTATCGGTGGGCGCTGGGAGCGGGAAGTCGAAGGCGCTCTCGTAGATATCCAGGGCGACGCGCCCTTCCTCTTCCGAGAGTTGTCCTTGGTCGAATGCGTCCGCGATGAGCGCGCGGATCTGGTTGGTCTTGTGCCAGCCAGACAAGTGGTCGGGGGATTTGCAGATGTAGCAGAGCCCTTGGCGGCGGGCGCGGGCCCTGTCGATCTCCATCGGAGTGCCTTCGGACAGGGGTTCGGGCGCACGGGCTGGTTGAGATGCGGCTGGGGCCGCGGCGGGTTGTGGGGCCGTAGCAAAAGGATTAGGGCGAGCAGGTTGGTACTGACCAAGCTGGTTGCGCAGAGCCTGTTGCGGCTGATGGTGGGGGACGTGGGGCGCGGGTCGGTGCGCGATAGTGTGCCTAGGCGCCTCATGGTTGAAGTTGTAAATTCCCCTTCGGATCGAGCGGTCTCCGGCGATGGCGTACTCCTTGAACTGGGCGTACGAGATGTCCTTCTTGAGTTCTTCTTTGATCGCCGTGGAGGTGTCTCGGGTGATCAGGCCGAGGCGAAGTTGGACGTCGAGCGCGATGCCTGTTTGGGTGACCATCATCTGGTGCGAGCTGCGGATGTGGTCCGCCAAGTTTGTCGGGAAGATGTTGTAGAGGTGCTCGATGACCGTCCTGTCATGTTCCGGGTGCGTGAGGTGGGCCTTGACGCGGAGCTGCTCGAACTTGATAAAGAAGTTCTGGCATTCTTCCTTATGTCCGAGGGCCAGTTTGTAGAGGTCCGAGCGGGCACGTTCGTCCTCGAGGGGGTCACGGAAGGCGGTTTCAAGGTCAAGGTTGAAGTGCGTCCAAGAGAGGAGTCCGGCATCAAGGGCTGTGCGGTTGCGGTCGTACCATTCGATGCGCCAGGTCGAGGCGTATCCTTCGGTCATAACCGAAAGCACTGCGATGATTTTGTCTTGTCGAGGCGGATGCTGGCGGTGTAGAGGTCGACCAGGTTTTTCCACGCCTCGTACTTGGTCTTGTCTCCGTTGAAGGCCGTGGGTTTCTCCGCGTAGTTCTTTTTCTCCCTAGGTTGTTGCTGGGGCATCGCCTGGATGATTCCCTGGGCGATGGCTTCTCCGAGTTCGTCGGCTACATCCATCGCGATCCTCATTACGCGGCGTTCCGTCCTGCGGGTGCCAGGGGTGGGTCCGGTGCCTGGGTTCGGGGTCGCGATTCTGCCTGGGTCGCTTGGGCAGAGGGTTGGGCGGAGGGTCGGGGACCTCTTCCTCGGGAAGGCTGTCCTGGGGTTGCGTGGGGGCCTCGCTCTTGGTTGCGGTGGGCGCGGCGAATGCTCCTTGTCAAGGTGGTGTGTTCGTGTTCCTGGGCGCGACGAAGGAGGTCTTGGTATTCCTGGTGGGAGATCGTTACGTCGGGGCGGGTGAGTGGTTCGCCTTGAGTGTCGGGTAGGTTGGCCAGAAGTTCGAATCGGTTAGGTGAGGGTCGGCGGATTTCTATTGGTTGGCCGTCGGCGCCGAAGGTGAGGAGGGGGGATGGAGCAGGGGCCACCTGAGCGGAGGGTCCCTCTCCCAGGTCCACCTCCGTAGAGGCGGGGGCGAGTTGAGTGGTCATTGGGGTTTCACGGCGCAGGGTCTGTTGCGGCTGCGTCGGGCGTGAGCTGGGGTGTTGTTTGGAGGGCGGCCGCTCTGACTACGAAGTCAGGATCGGAGCGGTCGAGTGCCAAGACTGAGTCGAAGGTGCTCGACGCGAAGGAAGAGTTTTGGATTGAAAGGGCGGAGTCGATTTGCTCGAGGAGCCACCGACGAAAGATGAGGAGGTCTGAAGAGATGTTGGGTGAGGAGGAAACCTTTGGTCCTGCCTTGTGGCGCTAGGACCTTGGGTTGAGGGTAGAGGGCGTTGTGGGGATGGGGAGAGATAGTTTGGAGATTATGCCACGGAAAAGAGTACTCCGCAATCGCTTGGGGAACGCCCTCTGAGGGAGGTAGGTCGAAGCGTCTCTGAAATTGGGTATCTCCAAACTAAGGTACACAAGTGAGGAGACAGCGGAGACATATATACTGGGGCCATGGGAAAGATGAGTCAGCGGTCGTGGGAGAAGTGAGTCAGCAGAAAGGGGCGGAAGCCGAAAGAGGAAAAGAAGCCGTTGCCACAACATGCAAGCCACCGGCAGCATTACGAATTTTGAAACTTTCTGGGTTTCCTTCGAGCTATTTCGCCCGAGCCGGCTGGAATGCATTGAATATACGCCTCTTCTGCGATCGGAAGGCTGGCGTTCGCTCAAACTCGAGAAAATCTCATTGGTCGCAGCATTCTTTTCTGGAACTACTGTCAATGAGTTCAAAATGCTCGTTTCGTCAACCACCGCATGCGATATTACATTCTGCGTTGTGGCACATGCAGTAGAATTGGCGGTGGCATCAGAACGGGATCCCGCTGTATCTTATGGGATCACTGATTACAGACTTCCTGGTATCAGCAATCCCGCAGAACGGGATACTCTCAGTATCTCGGTACCCATGTATGCGCCAACCCCAGCTATGTTGCAAGCACAGATCCAACAGCAGCAGCAGCAGCCTGGTTCGACGCGGCTACTTTGGCAAGCAATGTTTCTGTCAAATACCGCACCTTTTCATCGTCTTTTTCGCGAAATATGGCTTATTTCTCCGGCAGTAATATCCCGCATCGCTCAGATTGAGCTCAGCGGTCTTGCTCTCAATGCGTTGTTGAGCAGTCAGCTCACACTACCTGTGGTAAAAGCCCTACGATTGGTAATCACATGCGAGCGTGACGGTTACGAATTCTTTAGAAGCAACAGAGACCCTGACACAACTGTTGACGTACAGTCTGCGGTAATGTCTTTGCCTCACCTGCGCACTTTGCACGTGGAGTGTGCTCAATATCTGTTCGCGGTGCCGAACCCTCCATCGACTACCCCACAACCGATCCAGCCGCTCTCATATAACAACATGATACTATTACAGGCTCAACAGCTACGAATGCAAGCGCAGGCGCGGCTAATGCTGGAAAGTGGTTACCCAAGCTCAGCGCACTCGATACCAGGTGCGGAAGCCCCGTCAACGATATCATAAATCTGATTGAAACCCCCACAGCCGCTCCCGTGTTATCATTGGAACAGCTGGAAGAGCGCTCACGTCGCCGAGCCCATGTGCTGGAGCGATGGTTTGTTCATTTACTGCCCGGTCTCGTACGGGGCTATGATCGAGCATTGGACACCATTACTGTTCGGCTACCGAGCTGGAAGGGATTTGAGTCGGCTGCAGAAGAGTTCGACACGCTGTTCGCGGGTTTGGCGCTCAACAGGGCAGTCGTGCGGGAGCCTGATGGTGTGTTGTACGAGGACCCACATAGCGTGCTGCCGGGGGCAGTGGCTCTCCCACACTGAGGTTTTACATTGTAATGCATGCATTTGAGCAAGGCACTCGTCATTTCCGTTTGTGAACAATATATATCGTTCATTCTCCACCAGTCCCAATGATATCACTTGAGCTTATGGCTGCCATCGACGCGCCAAGCGGAGACTCTGCTGCTGATTTTATAGCAGATGCAGAAAGAGAGTGCGAGTTGTAGACTCCGGTTCATCGTTGCCGCGCTGGCGTTGTATCTTTGCATCCTGCGTTGATCGAAATGCCAGAATATAAATACAGCGCGTCGAGAGATCCTGAATACAAGTAGGCGACTCAAAGTGACCAGCACGCTGCAGCAGCGATGATAGAAGCGAACGTGAAGGACGCCAAGGGGTGCGACGTCGGCGCGGCATCCTTGGCATTGTCCGCGACGGTGTCCGTGTGCGAGTTGCCTGGACCCAATCGAGTTAGCCTACTCCGCGCCAAAGATGAAAAGCGGAAAGAAGCGCACCGTTACAAATGGAGCGCATAGCCGTGAAGATGGTTGACTGCTGGTCCGCGCATGTCGCCGTGGACTTCCCTGGCACCGTCTACGCTGCACACGCATGCGGCAGCAGCACTCTCTTCAGCATTTGTAAGTTTTTTTTTTTTTGTTTGGAATCAACCTCAGACACGATCCAGTCGAGCTGTGAGCGCGGAACGCGGAACGCGACGTCAGCCTGTGGCTTAGGGTAACGATGATCCTGAAGAGACATATCACACCCCCCGTTGCTCACTCACTGCGATGCGCCGCCTTCGCTGGCACTGAGAACAGTCTGTAAGCAAATTTTCCCTGCTGTGGCAAATAAAAGCAGTTTTGAGCCGGCGCCAACGCGACCGCGCTCCCCTGGCCACCTCGCAAGGGATTTTGCCAGAAGACCAATGGGGTCCAAGAGTAACCAAATGGGGTGGAAAGCGAGGTGCAATATAGCCACAACACTCACCACACCTTCACCGCGTTTCCTTTTAGCTGAAACTTTAGATTGTGGCTTTCCGTGTTGTCGAGTACAGGTATTTTGATCATTCTGTACGCTACACATTTTGCGTCTCCTCATCATCATCTACTTATTGGTGTCTTTCCTTCCTTTGTGTTGCCCGGAAAGAGCGATAGCGCAAGGAGTAATCATCTGTCAAAGCTGCAGGCCGCCCGGTGACCCAATAGGAACAAATCACGGGTTGGGCACGCTGCGTATACGTTGGTCATCGAGTGATGATTTAATTGTAGTGCTACGATCATAAATAGGATACCAAGCGACTGGGTGTTTCTCAAGCGTATGCATGCCTGTGAACTCATCAACGAGGCAAGTTACTAATAAGGGAATGACTTGGGAGATCGAACACTTATCGACGTGTCACGGCCACCAGTCAGCGCATATCTTATGAGACGTGTACCTCATGTCGTCAAATCACAGTATAGATGTTGTTGTGCATGAGGAGCAAATCGGATATTCGACTGTAGAACGAATTGCCGTTCTGACCGTCAACTTCTAAACCGTTATCTTAACAAGTTTGCAAAACAACCTTACTAAAAAGCAGTCCTAGTACCACTCTATCGCCAACAGTGGTAGCGCTTGAGGCGCAAAAACATATGCGCTGAGTGGCTTAGCCTCAGTCCAGATGGAACGCTCGTTTCGCGCGTCTTCAAACAACGACTCTTCTTCGGCGCGATAAGTACCGTCTCCCCTCATGTCGACCCACACGCGCATTTTTTGCGTGACCCAGTCATTGTCCACTTCGCGCGCGGCGTGGATGTGTGCACGCAGACATGCTGCGGTCAGCCCAACGAACCTGAGCGCGAAGACCTGAATACATGGCTGCTGACAGGCCACCAGCGTCCGCACCATCCGCTCGAATTCCTCGATGCGAACCTTTTCCGCAAATTGCCTGAACGAACTGGAACCGATGTGGCTGAAGCCAAGGTGCGTAAGACTCGGAAGCAGCTGGAGCATGCGACCCAACCATGCGGAACCTGGACCGTTCTCGTCGGGCATTAGGTAGACGGATCGATATGGGAGGAAGCAATGGATCCGGGTGAGCATGCGCAAATTCGGCAGGTGTGCATGGGACGTCATCGTAAGTCCAAGCTGCCAGATGTGTATGGTGCGCACGACTGGGAGCCGTCGCTCTACCTGTGCGCGAGAAATCCTGTACCAGACTTCAGTTGGACAGTGGACAGTGTCGACCTTGACAAGTAATGCCGCCGCCCAAGATGGAATATCGAAACATCTGGGTCCCGTGCACATGAAGCGGGCATGCTTCAATACATTTCCTACAGTCGCTTGGCCCTCCATCATCAGCTTGAGAAAGCCGTCAATTTCGCTTTTGGATGCGATGATCAGACGCTCGTACAGGATTGGCGCCACGGCGTTGTAGACGAAGGAAGATGTCAGCGTCAGCCGTACGACAGCGCCGCGATCGGTAGAGCGGAATAGATATGCAGCAACTTGGAAGATATGTGTCACGAGCTCTATGGGTAGTTTTTCCATCACCGGGATACTTGAAATGAAAAGTACCCTGAGCTTTGAAGTTGTTCTCTGGAGATGATGGCGGTGTCCGGACAACAGGCGTACAAGCGCCGCGTCGTCACCCTGCCAGCACACCTTCCTGTGAAACCATAACAGCTTGACAGCTTGAAGCCATTTGACACCCATGGACTCAGTAAGTATTGTCAGGCATCACTTTGGGCTCTTCTCATTGCGCCGTCCTTCGCTAAATTGATCACTCTTCGCTTACACTAGTTATGCTGGCAGGTCAGGCAAAACTGACGATGAGTTCATTTCCTATGAGACGACGCCTCCCTGCAAGAAGAGTTGGGCAAGGTACACCCCAAGTCCGTTTTAAGTAGATGGATCAGACTAGTGAGTGCCGATACGTATCAGATCTACAGTAGTTCTGCAGACTAATGAAACTTGACACAGCTTTCTAACTGTAACTAAACGGCACCTCATTGAGCCGCAGGTTCAAACTGGAGAAGATGGATAGCCGCGTACTGGCCCATTGCGGCATTGATATCTCCAGCTCAGGACTCATTGTCACGCGCTTCAAAATGCTCGGTCGCTGCCAATTTGTCTCCGCATGGTCGCCATCTTCTTCAGTCACTTGGTTTCTACTCTCTATAAAATCGAGTAGTGACTGAAAAGGGATTATGCTTCCCGCAACTCCGAAATGGATGCTCTCAAGCGCCGGGAAAATTGGCGGATGCACTGTGGCCAGCTGATTGAAGAAGCCTGCTGTGACTGTGTAGTGGATGGAGCGCCAGCTGCAGAGTGACTCTATCGGTTCCGGGGCGGCGAATGAGATAGTCACAATTGAACGCAGCTTTTGAAGCCGATCGGCTGCTTGCTCGTGCACATCACCGTACAAAACGAGATGGACCACGTTGGCGAAACCTGTATCGCCAAGCCCACGCAAAGTGTGCGCTCTGATGGCCAGTTTGTGGAGGTTTGGCGCATGGATTTGCGGGATAAACAACGCGTCGTCCAAGATCAGGGTGGCTAGGTTCAAGCAGTGGATGGGCTCTGAGAAGCCGTGCACCATATCATCAACGATGCATAGCTCGACCAGCTGGCTGGCGTAGGAACGGCACAGAGATTCAGTTGTCGCTTGTTCCGCTGTGAGACATATTAACGACCGTAAACTGGGAAGTTGCGGTAGCGAGTACTGCAAGTCGATGCTGTTACAGTTCAGGTACAGCCTCGCCATGACCGGCGCGTTGGGGAGGCAGATATGTGCAAAGTTGCAAGAGAGGACCAGCTGCTTCAGACGATGCAATATCTGAGGCATCAGGTCCGGATCAAAGGGGTTCTTGAACCCATCAGAAATTGTTATCCATGCTGTTCTCCACTGAGCCATGAGTAGAGTGAGGCGATTCCAAAGCTGAGCAGTGTCCGGTCTCCATCCATCACATTCAAACAAAACGTCGATCGTCACGTTCTTGGCCAGTGAAACCAGGATGTCGAGCCTCTTCAAGTGCTGTGTGTGCAATTTTAACTCAGGTGGAAACCCAAAGTAAGACCAGATGGTAGGGGTGGCTTGCGCCAGAGATCGCCACCGTTGGCAGACCGCTGCCAGTGTGAACGGCGCGATGGCGCGCTCGGGGCTGTATTCTGCCGTTGGCCACGGCAACGTGGCAGGCCCGATTATCGTTTCAAAGACAATCAGAAGGACATCGTCTGGCGCGGTCGACAAGGTCGACATGTCGAGCTGATGTGGTGGTGGAACAAAGCAAAGAGCTGCTCAAATTTGAGATTCCGCCGTACTCAGGCGAAGCGCCCACAAAGAGGATGACCAAGCGCGGCACTTGTACGTTCCTAGTCCAGACGTCGTCATCATCTTCACAGTGAGGCTCCCGAAGCTCAACTTTATATCATCCGATATTTTAATCGAAGCGGATCTTGATGATCAGTTTGCCCGTCGAAACTTGTTGCACATACTTGTATCTTACAAGTAACTGCCGAAGTCGTCTCACTCAGGATTACCAGTCGGGCTGTGTCTAGATGCACATGTGCGCAATTCTGTGCCTCTGGGTCGACAACATCTTCCTGAAACTGCGTAGATCAAATCGGCTTCCTGAAACTGCGTAGATGATTGACGAAGCTGAGAAGAGCGTTTTATCTGGACCGAGGCCAAGCCATTGAGCCGGTATATCAGTGCCTCAAACGGAGAATGTGCATGAAGGCGTGATAACGTGTAGCGCAGTTTTAGAGAGTTGATAGCATTTGGGATACGTACGGCGAGCGAGGCCGTTGCGGTCAAAATGTCGAAACATACCCGCTTCTTGTATACAGGAGCCTTATGCTTTTTTCTCCCATACTCGACACAAGCATTTAGTCAATGTATAAGCTCAAAATATTCTAGTACAGTTCTACGAGACAAAGACTAGTACAACCACACAGATGAAATCGGGGGGTGTCAATATTTAATACCGATTAAACCACGGATCAAGCCGTACCCGGGAAGTCAGCAGATGGTATGCGCAGCCTTCAGAATGTGTGCCAACCGTGTACGGGCCCATCGCGGCATCGTTATTTTCAGTTCAGGACTGAGGACTACGTTCTTCAGAACACTTGGACGGTCCCAGTTTACTTCGGCATGTTTGTCTTCCCCTGCCGCCAATGCGTTTCGACTCTCCATAAAGTTGAACAGCGATTGGAAGGGTGGTCCCTTTCCAAAATATCCCAGATGGATGCTCCCAAGCGCCGGCCAAATTGGGGGACGCCTCGTCGCTAGCTGATCGAAGAACCCTTCCGTTACACTGTATGTAGTAGGGTAGCCACCACCGTTCACATTGACTGCATCTGGAGTAGCGAGCGAGAGTCTAACAATTGACCGCAGGTTTTGCAGCATGTCGACCGCTCCATGACCCACATCACCAAAGAGAGTGAGGTGGGAAACGTTGGGAAACTCGGCTGTATCAAACCCTGACAGGTTACCCGTGCTGATTGATAGACTCTGCAGGTTCGGCGCATGAATGCACTCGAGATATCTCGAATCTTCGAGTATGAGAGTGGTAACGTTCGGGCAGTGGATGGGTCCAAAGGTCCTCCCTCGCATAGGAAAAAGAATGCAAAGCTCAGTCAACTGTAATGCGTACGAGCCACACATGAGCTCAATTTCCGTATGCTTCTCTAAGAGGCATGCGAAATAACGTAGGCTGGGTAGCGGTGTAGGTGCCGCTGGTGCGGGTTGTGAGTCCGCAAAGTTGCATTGCAGGTGTAGTTTCTTCATAAATGGGGCGCTGGGGAGGCGTAGCTGTTGGAATGTGCCCGAAATGGTGAGCTGCTCCAGATAAAGCTCTTTTGTAGGTGAGGTGAGGTCCGCAGGAAACGGGTTCCTTGTCGAATCAAGGATCAAGTTGGCGCTTCTCCACTGAAACACAAGCTGAGTGAGGGTATTGTAAATATTGGTGATGTACGGGCGAGTCATTGTCGCATCGCATCCAAATAAGACGTCGATCTTATGATGCTTGACCAACGAAACGAGGACTTTGAGTCTCGCCAAGTGGCTAGCGCGCAGTGCGGAGTTCGCTGGAAATCCGAAATAAGTCCATATTGTGGGGGTTGTGCGTGCCAAAGCTCGCCAGCGCCTACTGACAGCTGCCAGAGCGAACGGGGCGACGGCGCGTTTGTGGTCGTATTCTGCCCTCGGCCACGATAACATGACCGGCCCTGACATAGCTTCGAATATAAGCAGAAGAACATCATCCGGCACGGACGCCATTCGCAATTTGGACGATACGTTGGTGGTGTAAAGAAAAGAAGGACGGCGACCGGTGGTCCGGCACCATCCACCCATCCGGCGACCAACTCATGCATGGGGGCGAGAAACATTCACTGTCTTCGTCTACTTCTGAGCTTAGAGTGGTGAGACGGCGCTCATGCGAGCTTGCTTGTCTGCCATCAACGAATTCGCGGCCGAGACTTGCAGGCACCATGTGATAAATTTTCTCGATTTTTGGTTTCAGCCTTCGCATCAAGTGACATGAATCTCTGAAGTGGCATTACCAGCTTTGCTCGATGCTAGCGAAGGGGTATGTACTGATCGCTGTCGATTATCTCCGCGGGCGCGTACAGCAGTGAACATTGTTCTGCCTGGCAGCGACGTGTGAGCTCACTGAAACATAGCAAAAACAAGCTGGATACTGACATCAAAGGCGCGCGAGGCTTGAGGGGCTCGATGTTGTACTCTGGGCTGGGCTGTTGTTTTAAGCTTGCCAACCGCAAGATCGACCGGGGATTCCGAAAGGATGCGTGTCAAACAAGTTCCGCGGCCCGGCCAAAGACCAGATCGCTTCTTTGCCTTTTACCCCTTCGCTCTCTCTCTGACCACCATTCCTCCATGCAAGCGCGCACAGCGTCGTCGTCACTGAGTAGTGTGCCATATACACATTACGAGTCGATGTCTTCAGACGACTCTGCGTCGCTAGCCACGCCATACCACGATGAGCACGACATGAACCCCCCAGATATGAGACATCCCTCGGCGCAGTACCCCATCAAGCACCACGACGACATTCACTCTGTGCTCGAACAGTCTTATGTTCATTCCACCCCCATGCATGCCCAAAAAGCGCCATGAGCGGGATCAATAACTATCGCTACGGTCTAGGCGACTTCGTTTTCCATCGGACGCTCGGCACGGGCTCATTCGGTCGCGTGCATCTCGGTATGCTATTCAACGCTATCTCGCCACGTGTTCTGACCGTGCCGCAGTGAGAAGTAAGAATAATTTTCGGTTCTACGCCGTCAAGGTGCTCGCGAAGGAAAAGGTCGTCCGCATGAAGCAGGTCGAGCACACGCTCAACGAGCGCAATCTGCTCACCAACGTCCAGCACCCATTCATCGTCAACCTGTGGGGCACGTTCCAGGACCCCACTAACCTGTACATGGTCATGGACTTTGTCGCGGGCGGCGAGCTGTTTTCCTTATTACGCAAGTCAACGCGCTTCCCGGACCCCGTGGCCAAGTTTTACGCGGCCGAAGTGGCGCTGGCGCTGCACTACCTGCACTCGCAGGACATCATCTACCGCGACCTTAAGCCGGAAAACATCCTGCTCGGCGCCGATGGACACATCAAGATGACCGACTTTGGATTCTCCAAGGTGGTGCCGCACGTCACGAGCACGTTGTGCGGCACGCCAGACTACCTCGCACCCGAGATCGTGGAGGGAAAGCTATACAACAAGAGCGTGGACTGGTACGCGCTCGGCATCCTGATCTTTGAGATGCTCGCGGGCTTCCCGCCGTTCTTCACGACGGACCCGCAGCCAAACCCGTTCAAGCTGTACGAGCTCATCGTGGCGGGCAATGTCGTATACCCGACGTACTTTGACGCGCGCGCGCACGACCTGATCAAGCGGTTCATCACGGCAGACGCAACGGAGCGGTATGGCAACCTCAAGTACGGCGCTAAAGATATCTTTGCGCACGCGTGGTTTGGCGAGGTGCCCTGGGAGAAGCTGTACAAGAAGGAGATACCTGCGCCTTACGTGCCCAAGATCGACGGCGACGGCGATGCGAGCCAGTTTGCGCGCTACAACGAGAACAACACGCTCGATTACGGCCGGCCCGCCGAAGACGCGTTCGGGTACCTGTTCCGCGACTTCGATTACTCGACCTGATTTGCGATCGCGATCTCGGCTGCCTGCCCCCCCCCGCCCTTCCTAGAGGCCCCTCCTCGCTCTCGCGGTGTACGTTATTTCGTGTACTTTTTCCGCCTACCGTCGCATACGCATACGTTGCCCTCCAGGCTTCGTGCATTCATCACG
Organism: Auriculariales sp. MPI-PUGE-AT-0066; assembly: GCA_020744175.1. Lineage (NCBI taxonomy): Eukaryota > Fungi > Basidiomycota > Agaricomycetes > Auriculariales > Auriculariales sp. MPI-PUGE-AT-0066. The sequence goes on from JAGTJP010000121.1 coordinate 66,908, forward strand.
TGTTTCCTTCTGGGTTTTCACAACCTCTTTTTGCCTCCTGCTCTGTCCCTCTGTCGTATCTCGTATCTGGACATTGGTTCCCCGGTCCCCTCGCCCTGTTGTGTGTGCTTCTATGTGTCGCGACCCCCTGTCGCGGCCTTGCGACTTACGAGTCGCCAAGAGTCACGCCTGCCCGTCTCTGTATGTACTATAGCCACTCACATTGCTCGCCATTAAAATTGCACGAGTCAAATGAATCCACGTCTTGCCTGTCCAAGGTCGCATCGTCGCGACTTCATGGATGCAAAAATGGTCGGGGATCTTGCTTTGCACGAACTCCTTTTCGGCATATGTAATTCTTCAAAGGCCCTGGGGAGCTGCGTCTTAGCGTTGATTTCAATGCAAAGGTAAATCCTGGGGAGAATCGCGGGTCCGGCGGAGCCACGACGGAGTTGGCGGGGCTTGCGCACTTCTCCTGGTCACGCTGACCATCGAGCATAACCGTGAACAGTGGCAGCGGCGCGTAACGCGTTGGCCTCTGCCCGAATTGATCCTCTTCCATTCAACGTTACGGCGCTATCCTCATTCTTGTCAGCTTGATGGACGGCCATATGATACCCGTCCCCCGCTGCTGAAGGTCTTGGGTAATCATGATAGTTTGCTGACCGTAACCACACCCACGCGGCAGCGCATACAGTTGCGCTGATTGGCTCTCGGTTCTGCGTGCGCGGCGTTGCCTCGTGGTAACGACGCGGCTTCCGATTACGGAGGGGGCTGCCCCGACGCCTTCGCGCGATATTACGAGCGTGATGTCGAGTCTAAACTTGTCCTTTCCAGTCAGTCCGGGCCACAGACTCGAGATCACGGATTCGACTGTTCATATTTTGCTTAGCGGAGTGCGACCCTCGCGAAATATTTGAGCTCTACTGGCTGTCGGGTACCTTCCAAGGCACCCTGCCGGAACTCGGGGCACTGCTTGTGATCCACAAGCAACGGGTCATCAACCGCTATTGTAGGTGTGTAGCATTGCTAGTGTTTGTGGTGTTTGTTGCACTGATGTTCGCAAACGGCGGTCGCTGAAGCAACATCCAGCTACATATATTTGACCGCAGCACCCTTCCTGCAGGAAACATGCACGCGCGTGGCGATATCTCGAACGGTCCAGATTAGGAGCATGGCGGCCGCGAACGTGGCAACCTTGTCGATCATTGATCCTCGCAATGCCATGGGCACAGCACGCGACGACAACGGCAGGGATCACAACCATCGCATTCGCGTACTGTTGCGGCAATGCTGCCTTTGCCTCCTGCCCGCGATTTTGGGAGGGCGGAAACGGCGGGCTTGCCGGTAATCGCAGTGCGAAGAACTTTCGGCACACAGTTAAATGAGCGTCACATAAGAACCCTCTTGGCGTATCTATGCCGTTGGTCAATCCGGAGTACGCCCGGGTCTTGGCCGGTGGCAATTAAAGCGTCTTTTGATAAAAGCAGTGACAACCGGCCGCGGTGCAAGTACCTTTCTTCCTTCCGAATCCTTTGCCTTCCTCGCTCCTGCGGGCATCGTTGCCGCTGTGCACGTTATCTGCCGCCAGCACCGACTTTCAGACCTCTCTTCATACCTGCCTTCACCCTTTCTTACCCGCGCTTGCGCAACCCGTTACCCCAGCGACTGGACTCGCAGAATATGCGCGCCACTCTTTTCTCATCTCCCTGCGCGGCCGTTGCGCTCGCCGTTTCCGTCTCTGCAAGCGTTATACGTTCGCAGACCCGCGCTGGTGCGTGCCATCGCACCCGTGTCCGTCGGTAGCCGAACTAACCGGCCAACCCGCGCCACCCACAGTTCAGCCGGCGAAGTGGAAGATCGCGACGTGTACAAGGTGTGCAAACTTCGAATACTCGTCGTTATTACGAGCATGTTCATGCTTACTTTATACTCACAGGGCGACTCGTTCTACGACGGTTTCGAATTCTTTACGTATCCCGACCCCACGGATGGCCTTGTCAAGTGCGTTAAGAGGGGGGAAGCTGCGTCTCTTGCTGCCAGGGACGCTCACACGCCAGTCTTAATTTCGCAGTTATGTCTCCATGAAGGAAGCCATCAAGCTCAATCTCACGCATGCCGACGACAGCTCATTTGTGATTCGCGGTGACCAGACGCGCAAACTTGAGGTCGGCGAGAAGCGCGACTCGGTCCGCATCTCGAGCAAAAAGACGTACGCGGAGCACGTTTCAAATCGCAGATATCGAGCACATGCTGAGGGTATGTGGTTCTCTTCTCGCGATGCGAGGCATCTACTCACCTCAGCTTTGCAGGTCTAGTACTTGGCCCGGCCTACGTATGCTTATTTCTCCACAATCTCCGCTAGCTGACTGTACATGTAGTGGATGACGGCGATAAAACTGGCCTGTCAATGGAGAGATCGATATCATCGAAGGCGCTAACGACCTCGGACCAAATCTTCAGTCTCTGCATAGTACGTCCCACGGCCAACCCCGCCGATTGACTCTCTGAATGAAGGCACCAACAGCCACCCCGGGGTGTGAGATGAACGAGGAGCACCGCAACCAGAAGGGCGCATCAAGATGAACGACTGCAACTCGTTCGCCAACGGCAACACGGGCTGCGGCGTGTTTGGCGACTCGCAACGCGACTTTGGGGCTCCATTCAACAAGGCTGGTGGTGGCTGGTGGGCGACTGTGCGCACCGAGAGCGCGATCAAGATGTACTTTGGTCGCGTCAGGATCCGGACGTGCCAGACGAGGTGCGGAACGGCGCGGACGTAGTCGATCCCACCGGTTGGGGCACCCCGACGTCGTCCTTCACGAGCAGCGGCGACTTGTGCTCCATATCGGACAAGTTTGGCAAGAACCGCATAATCTTCAACCTCACATTTTGCGGCGGATTTGCGGGGCACACGTTCCATGGCGGAACCCCTGCCTGCGAGGGTGCGTCTCAGCCTGTGGCAGAGCGAGACGTTGCTAACATTATTCTCCCAGATTTCGTTCGCAACAACCCTGAGGCGTACAACTTGGCTTTTTGGAACGTCCTCTCGCTCCGTGTGTATGAGGAAGACAACTAAACTCGGAACTCTCCTCTTGGCGTCGCGCATGAACTCGACCTTGACAGTCTCCGCATTTCATCGGCCAGCACTCCCATATCCTCACGCTTTCTCACCCTACAGCGCCTAGCCACACGCCATGGCCAAACAGAATCTTCGCCCGCGTGCCGCAAAAGGATCTCAACGCTCGCTTTCTTAAATTCTTATTTTTTGGTCATCCCCGATTGGGCCGCGCCGGTGCACGCATCTAAAATACTCTTAGATACCTTGCTTGTTTTGCATACATAGATGTGGAACTCTGAATGAATACTTCGGAAGGAAGAACCGATTGGAGAGTTCCCCTCTCTTGCCAACTTGAAGGGCGTGCTAGCCGTCACGCTACATAACTTTCTGAAACTTCCTGATGCGTCAGATCGGCGGCCCACCGCTATCAGTGCACTACGGCTGTCTGCAACATCTCATATCTTCAGGCCACTAGAGAGCATATTTTGTGACATTTGGATTTATCCTGACACTGTGAGGTTTGACCGGTTTCTATGAACAAGCCAAACAGCATTGACCCTTTGGCGGTGCAAACAATCGCAGGAGCGGAGCGCGCACAGCGCGGACCAAAATATCGGAACTGCACGATATCGGAAATGTCGACCTCTCGCTGCAACTTGTGGGCACAAACCAGCGGCTATGCCTATTAATCCAAAGATTGCTGCCAAAGTCCCAAATATGTAGTTGCCGTCACTGAGAAGTCTGGCTGGTGGGAATGTTTTTGTTTCTGGCTTCATGTTTTCATTCGGCCCCGACCTTGGCTCACCCCTCTCCTCTCCTTGCACACCG
>JAGTJP010000122.1:0-70077 GCA_020744175.1 Auriculariales sp. MPI-PUGE-AT-0066
TCTGCCCATGCTTTATACACTTTGAATGCTTCAAACGTATCTGACTCTTCGCAGTGGGTAAGCGGCGTGTTTTGATGATTTGTCGTCGTGGAACGCAGCGAAGTACTTGTAACCTGATACTGTGAGCCCGGGCATCTCGACTATGTCGCCGTGTACTAGTTCTAGGATTTTCTTCGTTTTCGTCCAGTTGATTTGAATGGGTTTGCGTGCATTTTGCCGGCGAGACAGGGTTCGCAGATAGGGTCAGGTTTGCGCTTGGTGTCTAGGCGCATACCTGTGACCATGTCTTCTCTTATGCTCGCTCTAATCCTCCGATATGATGGTGCATTGCGCGTCTATGCCACAACGTGATATCAAGGGGAAGAGAGGCTTGAAGGGCGACAGCGTTGGTCGAATTTTGACTTATGGCTTCATGTCTGCGTACCCGAGGCAGTTGTCACCAATAGTCGCTGTGAATGTGATTTGATTAGCCTTTGCGACCATGGTGAGTCCCTTATTCTTCACAAGGTAATTCGTTGAAATGAGGTGACAATTGAGTGGGGGAACATGAAGTACATTCGTCAGGGCAATGGGTCTCTTATCTACACCGTTCACACATGGTCTGAATACGATCGTGCCCACTCCTTCAGCGTGTATGATGTTTCCATCTGCTACGCGTACTGGAGCTTTACATTTTTCGTATTTGGCAAAGAATTCTCTTGAGGGCGTCATATGAGTAGAGGCGCCTGAGTCTGCCAGCCATGATTGATTAGTTGTGTGTTCGGTGGACGAGGATAGAGCGACACTTGCCGATTGGGCGACGTTTGCAGTAGCGTTGGGTCCGGCTGAGTGAACGACGAGGGCAGTGTTGGTGGCGTTGGATTGCGCGCGTTTGAGTTCTGCTATCTCGTCATCCTTAGCCTTGTCCTTCTTCTTGAAGCATTTGTCTTCGAGATGGCCGAGTTTGTTACAGAAGGTACATTTAGGCCTTTCTTCTCCGCCTCCATTTCACTATAGCACTTCTCTGCCGTGTGTCCACCTTGTTGCAATTGGTACATTTAGGTTTTGCGGTAGTGCTTGTCGTGGTGGCTGCGGCGACTATGCCTGCTGTGGACTCTGCGACCAGAACGCCGTGTTCGGTCTTCTTCAAACCGTAGAGTTTAGGCGCTGTCTCTCGGTTGATGTCCTCAACGATGAGGCGCTGGCGAAGGGCTTGCACGTCTCCAAGCTTGCTGTCGTCGCCGATCAGGTTGGTGACGAGCATCTTGCAGCTGTGGTCATCTGACAGTGCACGGATGATGGCCATGGTTGTGAGCTCAGTGTCCAGCTTGTCGATAGTAAAGCCGGATTCACGTCGCTCCTTGATGCGAGCCATGGCATCTGCGACACGTGCGGCGAAAACGTCTAGCTTCTCTCCGACTCCAAGGCGCATATTGAAAATTCGTTGTACGCGTTATAGCGCGACGTGGCTTGGGTAGTGAGATGGCGTGCTTTGATTGCTTTCCAGAGCTCAATTCCATCGTCGATTTTGTTGCGCATGGCTGTCTTTTCTTCGAGGGAGAGAGTCCTTGCGATGTAACCTGCGGCGCGCGAATTGTCCTCTTCCCATTTTTCAATGGCGTCGAGTTTGCTTTGGTCGAGGACATTTGGTGGGGACGGTGGAGCGTACACTGGTTTTCTTCTTTAGTTCGATGACGATGCGCCAGAGACCTTTGGTGCGGAGAAATGACGAGACTTCAAGTTCCCATGTAGGGTAGGTGCCGATCGTAAGAGGGGCAATCCGAGATAGATCCGCCGTGTCCATTTTGTCTCAGCAGGGCAGGCGAGGGGCAATTTACTTCTCTGTGGAGACTCGTCCAACAGCAGAAGGGTAGGAGTTACTTCCCCAGCGGTGTAGCGGGTGAAGGGGAAGGACGAGGTGTGGGATGCGCACTACACAAGCCCTATGAATCGCACGGGCTGCTGCTCGAGAGGCTCGCACTACTCGCAAGGAGTAGCTTCAGAGTATCGAGTGCCGACTTCCCGTCAGGTACACCTGGCAATCGCTATACTTGGGGCGAGAGCTCGTATGCAAGGAAAGCGGGTCAAGGATACAGGTGCGATAAAGTCCAACTGCTCGGAGTTGGTCTGCTCACTGCTTTGAGAACGGACAACGGGAGATCAAGAGCTCGATTTGTCGATCCGATATCTTCTGGTGATCGCAGGTAAAGTCGATGATCGCGTGAGTGAGATTGCGCGAGGATCGGGGTGCAAATGGCCGTGTAGGTGAGTGATGTGCGCGGGTGTGTGGCCGATGGTAATTCGGGATTTGTACACCTAGAGCGCGGGGCTCATAACCTGTTGAACTTAATTGTCTGCGACGGGAGAAGGGCAACCGGTTATGAGATTCGATCTACTGAGAGCGTGACTACATACCTGCGACGGGAGAAGGGCAACCAGAGAAAAGCTCCGGCGCCTCCCGACGCAGTTTATCTATGGAATGGAGATTGCCAGAACGAGAGAGTAAAAGCGAGAAGATTCCAGAAAATTCCTCAGATCCCTTTCCATATTCAACACATGACCCGCTAGCACACAAATGGCCGACCAGGTGATTCTTGAGGCCCAGTTCGTCTGCAAACGGAAAAATTCCACATTGAGCATGGCCATTGGGTCGAGGGCCGGGGCATCTTCGAGTGGTGTGTCGACCGGTGTGGGCTCGGCTCCATCCAGACCATAGGTGTTCATTGCAGCTTCGAAGCGGGGCATGCGAGAGCAGGTTTACTTCTTCAACTCAGCTCGTGAGGTGACAGAAGGGAGTTGTTTTACTTCCCACAGGCAGAAGGGGAGGAGGCAACATGAGGCCTATGAAATGCACAAGTTGCTTTTCTTGACCTGCACTACTCCGGACAAACTGGGCTATATGGCTGCTGTATTTCAAAGCTTTTTTGATTGGAAAAAGAAAAAAGACTTTCTCAATCTCTCTGCTGATCATCAAGCTCTCAAGGCTCTGAATGAGTCTCTTTGTTTTACAAATGCAGCAGCTGCGGCCTACAGAATTGGCCGACTCAGCTTGAAGAAAGCAATTTTAGTTCGTCTCAGAAGGTATGCACCACCTCAAGCAAAGATAGCTACCTGATAAAGCCACAGATGTCCAGCATCTGAGCTAGACAGCCTTTGTGGCCAGCTAGTCATCGATACAAAGTGTCCTCATGGAGAGCCTGAGGACGAAAGCATTTACCAGAAAAGATGTGGTTCTTGTCAACAAGACATAGAGCTGTATTGAGCGGCCAGACCCATACAATAACCAGCCATCATCTCTTCTCTTCTGGGAACCGGCAGATGACAATGACGATCAGCCAACCACCAACAAAGTTGTATGTCCATTATTGCACAAGATGGGCATTATTTCATGTGTATCAGATTGGTGGAATTATCTACAACAGCATGGTTACATCACAAATGACCACAGAGCTGCAATTGCAGAATGATGGGCAACGTCATTCTGCTGCCATTGAGCAATTTGGGTGAGAATGCCTGTACATCTCCAATTGCTACTCTCACACAATTTTGCATAATATGACAGCCTGAGCTCTATCAGATGGTCTGTGATTGATGGTGGAATTATGGTCAAGCTGTCGGAGGGCCAACTTTTGGTCAATGGTCATTTGACGGACTTTTGGTCAATGGTCATTTGACGGACAGCTTTTTGAAAGATTGGCCACCCTCCAGCCACAAAAAGACCAGGTTGACAGAACATTTTTCATTCAAAACAGTTGTGGAGGCACGTCACGATAGTACATTCTCTTGGTGGCCTTGATGTGCAGAGTCAACTCAATCACCTACACAGTAACTCAGTACATGAATTTCAAGCCGATTGAAGGCTTCTTCACTCCTTGGGCACAAGAGCACTATGTATATGTGGTTTCTGCCATGAGTTTATTGTGAACATCCCACAGGATCAGTGTAAGAAACCATGTATCGATACTTTGGCACTTTTATGTATTTTTCAGCCCCTCATGGGGGTAACATGTGGGGATGTTACCACCAGAAGTGACTTTGTATGCTGGTTTGGTTTTTCCTTTTCAGCATTCATTTGCTAACCAATCAAAGAACCTCCCAGATAGTGCCAACTTTTTCTTTGCAGACTACAAGCTCATTGTTGAGCTTGCTGAGCATGCAAGATGGTTCTGGAAGGCCAAGGACACTTATCACGGCACAACAGTGTGTGCTGCAGCTGCAGCATACCCTTGTCAATGGAAGCTCCTTGTGTCAAGGACGTGCCTTGGGGTAATGGAAGTATTCTGGGTCTTGGAGGTAATCCGGAGGTAGTCGGACTACACCCGAAAGGTCGGAGTATATAGTGCACTATTGAGGCACACCGTGCCAGGGGCCAGATGAGTTCCATGGTGTCTGGTTCATCGTGTGGCGGTTGGTTGTGAAAAGGGTCTGGATCATTTTCATCAACCAAAGTGTGGGTTTGCATCTCAATGTCCAAGTCAGAGTCCAAGAAGAACTCGCCAGTGCCTTCCATCAACCCTTCACCATCAACATCAGCGATTTTGTGAGCTGCAGAAGAATCTTCGCTTGTTGTTGCAGTAGTGGCTGACCCAGCGGGGAGTGGTCTGCTGAGCATTGAGAGCCAGCTCGATTTGCTCCATTGCATGCCTAGCCTGTTGTGTGAGTCTTTTCTCTGTGGGATTTGGGGTGGGAAGGGTGTGTGCGGCACACACATTGAGAGGCATCGCAGTTGCAGCACTTGTGGTGGCACAATCCTTGGTGGCAGCTATGATGGCAACCAGATCGTGGCCATACATGCTCGCTGGGGAAACATGCTCACATGCCTGCCATGGTCCACATGAGCTAGTCGCTTGGTCGTCATGCTGTACCGGTTGGATGAGATGAGGAAGTGGACCATCTAAAAGCTTTGGTGGAGAAGACAATGCAGTGACTTTGGCTGCATGGGTCAGAATAGGGTGTGAGATAGGAGCTGCTGGTGACACAAAGGAAGGTGTTGGAATGCGAAAATTGGTGAATCAGGAGGGGGCAAGTCGGGCATGTACTCATCATAGCCCGACTGCCAGAGCTCAAAAGCGGCCGTAGAGGAGCCTTCTACAGTTGCACATGAAGAACTGATTGAAGCAGAAGTCAAGCTTGATGGGGAGTTATCAGTGGGAATGTCTTGAACTGGTCGTGAAGTTGATGGTGCTGAAAGTCGTGGACTTGATGTAGACATCACACTGAAAGTGGTTGGTGGACCAGCGGAAGTTGATAGCTGCATGTAAGTAGAAACAGAGTCTTGTGATCCTGCTGGTACTGCATTAATGTTGTGATGTCCAGCACCATGGTTGCCAGACCGAGCATATTGATCCTTTTCACCAGAACCTGTGCTGCTCTTCTGAAAATTTGTTAAACAGTTCTATTTTTACTTAGCTACATAAACCTAACTTTGCTAAGAAGTGGCGTGGCCGATGCACGAGAGACGGAGGTCAAGAGCTGATTATTTGTGTGACAAACAAAATCTCGGTGACAGCGGAGGCTGATCAAAAATGACACCCCACTCAAAACGGCCTGAGTGATTTTGTGCAGCTCCTCCTTGGTCTCAGCATAGACCAGGATGTCGTCCATATAGATGATGACTTTTCCGTGCAACAGCAGATCGTGAAATAGATTGTTCATCATCGTTTGGAAGGTGCTTGGCAAGTTGCTCATGCCAAAGGACATGACCAAGGGTTTGTAGAGTCTGCGATTTGTGGCAAAAGTGGCTTCTTACTTATCCCCTTCTTTGATGCACACATTGTTGTAACCCCAGCAAACGTCAAACTTGGTGAAGTACTTCGCCTTCTGGAGTTTATTGACCAACTCCTCAATCAGGGGCAGTGGGTAGCTGTTCTTGATCGTGATGGAGTTCAACTTGCGGTAGTCCTAGACGAGGCGCAGGGAGCCGTCCTTCTTTTTGATAAAGAAGACCAGTGCGGCTCGTGGTGACTTAGACAGGTGGATGCGACCAGAGTTCAGGTTCTCTTCGAGGAAGACGTCAAATTCCTTTTGCTCTTTGGGCGAGAGGTTGTAGACTTTGGTTTGCACGGGCATCTCTGCATTGGGTTTGAGCTTGATAGCATGATCCCAAGGCCGTCGTGGAGCTAATTCGTCGAATTTCTCCTTGTCAAAAACCTCTCGGTACTCATGGTATTCAGAAGGCATGAGTTCCTCGAAGGTCTTCACAGCGACATCGGGTTGTCCCTGCTGTGCAAGTTCCTGAGACTTGGTGGCATGTGCGCGTACGTGCTCTTCCCATGCATGGGAGTGCACGATGGTCGCAAAAATGCGATCCTCCTTGTCCCAGTCCTCATTCCACAGTTCCTCATCATCCAGGTCGTGGTCCATACTTGGGAGCGCGAACTCCTCTTGTCCGGTTGAAGTGATGTGCACGTGCAGTGCACGCGCCTTCTTCTTCAGTCTCAGCAATGATTCGTGGGGTGTTTGTTCTATTGTGCCCGCGGGTTGAGCGTTTGTGGCATGACTGACCAAGCTGTGTGGTGGGCACTTACTTGATACTTGCACTGGCGCTTGTTCATGAATCACTGCCGACTTAACCGAAACTGCTTCCACACCTGGCGGGGTGCTTCTGCTTTTCATGGAGATCATTTGACCGGAGGCCAACCCACGTGGTATATCCAAATCCGCATGCGATCTGCAGCCCGCGGGGCATCTGGTCATTTCTACCGTGCTCTGTCTCCAACTGATATCAGGATCGTGCTTTTTCAGCCACGAAAACCCGAGAATGACATCTGTCTTCCCCACAGAACAGATAGCAAAAGTAATACGCTCGGTGTGACTGCCATAGCACACTCGAGTTTCCTCGTCCGCAGGTTGTTTTTGTGCACGAATGACTCATTGATGAACTTGCCCGTTGCTCCACAGTCAATAAGAGTGGGGCTCACCACAGATGCGCGATCGTCCAAGCCATCTAGCAGCAAGGGGATCATGATTTCAAGCATGATGTTGGCTGACCTGATGTAATAGCAATAGTCGGGGCCAGCGGCCAAGGCTTCTGAAAGAAGAGACACGAAAATTGGTTCCCTCGAAGATGACGTTGCAAAGAGCTATATTGTTGTGATCTATACATTCTTCGATTTCAAGGGAACTGAACCGGTTGGCACCACGAACTGTGTCTTTAATCATGGGCCTCTTCAAAAACCTGAGGAGCGGCCGTGGTGCTGGCCGCAACCCGCTCTTCGATGGAGCGAACCGACATGGGGCAGGAGGTGTCGCCTCTATAGTGGCCCAGATTGCCACATGCGTGACACTTGACAGTCATGCGATCCACGCGACCGTGTCCTCTGTTAGCATCGACGTCCATAGGACGAATGTCTGGCTCTCTAGCTGCTGCATGTGGGGTCGGTATAGTGACAGCGGCTGGGAGCATCACTGCCTTGGCCGGCGCAGGAGTTGGCTTGGTTGCTGCAGTGCGTGAAGAGCGGGTGAACGTCTGCATCTCGCGCCACTGCATTTCCTGGTTGCGGGCGGCCTGCTGCAAGTCCTCCAATGTGGTAGGGACCGGGGTCTTGCAGTACACCACCTTGAGGGCTGCGGTGCTGAGGCCTTGCTTGAAGTGGAAGGCCAGGTCAACTGGACCGAAGCCCGCCTTGTCGCTGTACGACTCGAACTCTGTGATGTACTCCTCGATGGAGTGCGAGCCTTGTGACACAGACGCCAGCGCAGCTTGAGCGCATGTGTGTTCATTGGGGTTGGTGAAACGGCGATCGAAGTCCGCCTCAAAGGCATGGAAGTCCGCATAGGGGGAGCGACCTTCCATCAAAGCCTCAGTGATGTTGCTAACCCAAGTGACCACGGTGCCCTTTTTCATGTACGACAGCATGAAGCGTAGCTTGGCTGCATTGTCTGGGAACTCGCGCATGTTGCCTTGGAAGTAGAGCCAACACTCTTGCTTGAACTTGCGACCTTTGTCACGCGTGCCATCGAATTCCGAGGGCACAGAGACCTTGGTGCATGTGACTGGCACGATGGCAGGTGCGGCAGCAGGTGCACCCGTTAGGTTGTTGATGGCTGCTTGAGCGAGCCTGGCTGCGATAGTGCGCTCGAAGCGCAGCTCCTCCTGAAGGTCGGCGATTTGCTGTTCGAGGGTGCGCGGGGCTGGCTGAGGCATGTGCAGGCCCTCGGGAGCGGCGTTGTTGTCTGTCAGGCCGAAGGTGCCTGGGAGTCCACGCCATTCGGGCATCGCCTCTGGGTGTTGGTGTGCAGTGCAGGGCAGGTGAGGGACGGTTTACTTCTTCGTTCAACTAATGAAGCGACAGAAGGGGCTATTCTACTTCCTCAGCGTGAGCCATCAGAAGGGCTTGAAGAGCAAGGCGAGGGATTCTCACTACACAGGCTCTTATGAATCGCACGAGGTGCTCCTCTGTCCTGCACTACTCCGAGGAGTAGCTTCAAGGTACAGATTTGCCGAGGCTCGTCAGGTACACCTGGCACTCGCTATACTTGATGCGAGCACTCGTATGCAGGAGTGAGGGATGATAGATACAAGTACGAATAGGTCTAGTCGCTCGGGACTAGTCTGCTCGCTGCTCGATCACACGCGTATGCAGAAGAAGATCCGAAGATCGTAGAAGAATGGTGGTTGTTGGGGAGTCTTGTTCTACTGTCAGGGCGATGCTAGGAGCACGGTGATGAGAGCGGATCTGACTGGATCAGGTGCTGATGAAGAGTGAGGCGACTGCGGTACACAGGGGCCTGAACAACCACCAAGAGCCTTTGATGAGCGATGGATTCTGGGGACGCACTAGAAGCGGGAATCCAAAGTTATTATTGTGTATGTAAAAGGGAATGGACATGCGCTAACCTAGAAGTGGGAATCCGAAGAGAACAAGACTGGGGAGCTGGGTTCCAATGGACCAACACAGATATCAAGCTAGCGTGACTATCAAACAAGACCAAACAAAGACAGAGACATGCATAGATGGATACTGGGAACAGACGTGCGAGGTTATCCGGCAGCATATAGGGGCAAACAGCGGGAGTAATGGAAAAGGAATGGAAAATAGGCCGAAATATTGTGGGACCCTGACAAGAGCAATACTTGCTGATTTGATGATTGTTGGAGTGACAGAAGTGATGTGGTGTGCTGGGTTGTCATTGTTGGTTGTACCAACGCACTTTCTGAGGTCTTCTATCATCTTATCCTTCTCTTCAACCTTCTTCTTTAGGCAGTGTTCCTCAACATGACCATTCTTCTTGCAGTGGGTGCACTTCACTTTCTCCTTTGGCTTTGTGGTAGTGTTGGGAGTGATGGCGGCGGCTGTGGACGAAGGGGCAACTGGAGTAGACTCTGTGACGAGCACACCATGACTGGTTTTCTTCAAGTTATGTCTTCGGTGACCAGGCGTTTGTGAAGTTCCAGGATGTCTCCGAGCTTGTTGTCGTCGCCAAGGAGGCTGGTGACAAGCATGGAGCAGCTCTTTTCCTCATAGATGCGAGCTCGGAGTCTAGATACTCTTGGATACGGAGCATGGTGTCGGTGATCTTTCCGGCGAAGACATCTAGCTTCTCTCCAGGTTGAAGGCAAAGACTAAAGAACTCATTGTACACATTGAAGCATGAGCTGGCTTGCTTGGTGATATGGCGGGCTGTGATGGCGGCCCAGAGTTTCATGCCGTCTTCCATGTCGCTTTGCATGGCTGTGTGCTCTTCAGGTCCGAGGGTGAAGATGGATCCTGCGATTTGTTCATTCAGCTGTTCCCAGTCGGCTATGGCAGTGAGTTCAGTGTCTTCCAGGGCATTTGGGTCCTTGGGTTTGGGTTTAGTGATAGTGCCATTGGCAGTATGCCACCAGCCTTTTGAGAGCAGATAAGCCTTCATGTCGAGTGACCATGTCGCATTGTTGGTAGCAGTGAGCTTCTCAACCTTAGCAATGGTATCATTCCCAGACATGGCGAAATATGCCTTGTTGGATGTTTCTTGGTGTGCGTGTATAGGGCAGGGCAGGCGAGGGTAGGTTTACTTCTCTGAGGCAACTCGTGCTACAGCAGAAGGGTTTGTTTTACTTCCTAAGCGTGAGCCGGTAGAATGGCTTGAAGAGCAAGGCAAGGGATTCTCGCTACACAGGCTCTTATGAATCGCACGGGCTGCTGTCTGAGAGGCTCACACTGCTCGAGAGCAGCTTCAGAGTATCAGATGCCGACTTCCCGTCAGGTACACCTGGCACTAGCAATACTTGTAGCTAGTGCTCGTATGCAGGAGTGAGGGGCGATGGATACAAGAACGAAGTGGGTCTAGTCGCTCGGGACTAGTCTGCTCACTGCTCAGAGACACGGGTAATCGAGAAAATCAGACACTCTGATCGTAACACTTGCTGTTCAGATAGGTGAGCAATATGCCCCCTGCTTTCTGGTAAGCGTGTGTTGATCGGAGTGGTGGATCGCTGTGCAGTGTGTTGATGCGTGAGGTGGTGTATGAAAATAGACACCTAGTGCAGGAGGCTCATAACTGTAACGGACGAGCGTTGCCCAGCGGTGACTACGCCGAAGAGGACTGAGGAGGAGAGTGTGGGGAAGAATAGTGTTTGAGCAACGTTGAGACTGACAAGTGGTCGAATTCTATCCTACAAAAAGGGGGCCAAAGGGTCTGGCTTATATACAAAATGTGAGCTAGTAGATGACCTATACTATATGACCATACGAGAATACGCGGGGCCCGAACGGGGCCCGAAAGGTAAGCGTGTATGACTACGTGAGTACGCGTGGCCCTTCGGCATCTCCGTATAGGGAAAGGAGGTACGCATGTGATAGAAAGTATGACTAAAAGGTATGTATGTGAAGAAGAAACCGGGCCCCGAGGTCCGTGATCATCGGACGGGACTCCGTGGTCACGGATCCGCCGGGATTCGTCAGGATACAGCCGAAATTAGGGTTTTCCATGTCATTACCCCCCTTCTAGGCTGGATCCTCGAATAGCCATCCGAGAAAGTTCACTTTCGGTTGAGATTGAAGTATCGATAGGTTGAGTGTCACTGAAGATTTTTTTGTTGAAAAAGATCTTCATGAAGTCGCTCATCTCCCAAGTTAGAGCTCTAAGTTCTGTTTGTGGTACTCCTAGATCTCCTGGTACCGTTCGTGGTTCTTTGTCCCATTCGTGACTGGATAAGTCTGACTCATAGTCGGAGTCTTCGATAATTGGAATGAGACTTCGAATCAGGGCGGGTGGTTTGGGTTTTCCAGGGTTCTTGAGGTGGAAGTTCTCAATTGCTTCGGGTGCATCTAGCATTGATCTAGAGAGCCATTCGTCTTTTTCTGCAGTAGAACTCTTGAAATGTACCAAGTATTGGAACCCTTTTCCTTTGCGTCGGATGTCCAGTACTTCTTCGACTTCTCTAAGAGATTGACCTTGTTCATCCACAAGTTCGTCGCCATCTTTGTCGAAGATTTTGTCTGGTTCTTGTGGATCTTCTTGGTGTGGGGCGCTTGGTGGAGTGTATCTAGTCAAGTATTGTTCGTTCTGAACAGGGTGTATACTAGACCATCTCTTGGGTAGCTCCAATTTGTAAGCGCCGTTTCCTACTACTTCGAGAATTTTGAAGGGACCAAATCTTCGTTGATCTAGTTTCTTGGTAGATCGAGTTGTCTTCAGATTTGTGGCTTCGAGCATAACGAGGTCTCCTTCTACGAAATTCTCTGACTCTCGTTTGTTGCTGTCGTGTTTTTCTTTGGCATGTTGAGAGGTGATTCTTAGAGATGCTTGAGCATCTTCCCATGTTTGGTGTAACCTTTGTGCGAACTCAGCAGCAGATTCGTTTTTCGAAGGTCTTCGAGCTACGAATCCTAGGTAGGGATCTCTTCCTAGATTTAGGTAGTATGCTGAATATCCGGTTGAAGTGGACTTGGCGTTGTTCAGGGCGGTTTGTGCCATTGGGAGCCAGTCAGACCAATCATTCTGTTGGTGATTTACCCAGTGGCGTAGATAGATCTCCATAGCGTGATTCTTTGCTTCTGCTTGGCCGTTGGTCTGAGGGTGGTAAGGGGTGGAGGGGTTGAGTGTGATTCCAAGTAGACTAGCTAGTTCTTTGGTGAACTCTGCGACGAATTGTGTTCCTCTATCAGAGATGATTTTTCTTGGGATTCCCCAATAGGTGAACATCTTTTCGAAGAAGAGTTTAGCTAGTCCTTTGGCTGAAATGTCTGTGGTGCAGGGTAGGAACATTGCATATTTGGTGAGGACGTCTACGATGGTGCAGACTGCATTGTATCCTTTCGACTCTGGCAGTGGTCCAACGAAGTCTACTGAAATGGTGTGCCATGGATGGATTGGTGGCTCGTGAGGATGAAGGGGGTTGGACGTTGCCTGATTCCTGGGCTTGTTTCTTTGGCATGAGGGGCAGGCTTTGACGTATCTGTGTACGTATCCTGCGATTCCTGGCCACCAGAATTGCCTCTGAATAAGTTCTTGAGTCGCATGTCTTCCTCTATGTCCAGCCAATGGTGCATCATGATGTGCTCTTGTAATCTTGTCTCGCAGCTCTTTGTGTCTGGGGACATAAATCAAGTCTTTGTACCAAAGCACTCCATCTTCGGTCTTGAAGTCCGGATCTTTCGTTTCTAGTCCTTTCTTGACTCGATCGTCCAAGTTTGACTGAAATTTTACGATCTCGGTACGGACTTCTAGCTCTTCCTGAGTAAGAAGTTCTCGTATGGACTCGCCGATTTCGTTTGTTGGTTCTGGTTCGAAACGATTTGATGGTAACAGAGTTTCCAAGGTATAGCTATCTACTCCCTCTGTAGGCGTGTCCTTACCGACAGTATGTCTGCGATAAGATTCAAACGTCCTGGGTGGTGTGATAGTACAAAGTCGTATTCTGATAATTCAGATAGCCATCTGCACTGACGTCTGTTCAGTTTCTGGGTTTCTCTGAAGTATTCGAGATTCTTGTGATCCGTCCAAACTTTGAATTGAGGTCCATTTCTAAGGTATTGCTTCCAATGGTCAAGTGCCATCATGATTGCGAGCATTTCCTTATCATAGATTTGGTAATTCCTCTCGGCAGGGTTCAAAGTTTTGGAAAAGAATGCGACTGGTTGTGGTCTTCTGTCAACCATTTGGTGCAGTACAGCGCCGACTGCGTAGTCTGAAGCGTCTGTTTCCAGCCTGAAGGGTAGTTCCGGGTTAGGGATCTTGAGTACCACTTCGTTGCTAACAAGCTCTTTCAATGTTCTGAATGCAGAGTCTTGTTCTGTGTCCCACTTGAACATGACACCTTTCTTTGTGAGATGGTTGAATGGTAAGTTATCTCAGCAAAGTTGGGTATAAATGAGCGATAGAAGTTGCAAAATTGCATAAAGCTTCGCACTTCCGTGAGAGTGCTAGGCGTCTTCCAGTTTTGTACGGCGGAGACTTTTTCTGGGTCCATCTTGACTTCTCCTCCTCCAATGATAAGTCCCAAGAAATTGATGCTACTTTTCTCGAAGTCGCATTTCTCGAGTTTGAGGAAGAGTTTATTCTCGCGGAAGCGTTCCAACATTTCGCGAGTCTCTTTTCTGAGAGATTCCAGATTGTCTGAGAAAAGCAGACAGTCGTCCATGTATACAATCATGAGGTTTCCATTGATCTTGTCTCGAAAGATACCGTCCATGATTCGTTGAAAGGTAGCGGGGGCGTTGGTCATTCCGAAGAACATGACTACTGGTTCGAAGACCCCAAACTTGGTAGTAAAGGCTGCTTTCCATTGATCTCCATCTCTAATTCTGACGTTGTTGAATGCCCATCGAACGTCGAATTTTGAGAAGTATTTGGCATTTTGGATCTTGGAAATAACGTCTGTGATTAGAGGTAATGGGTGAACATCTCTAATGGTCCATTCGTTAAGTCTTCGGTAGTCTTGTACTGGTCGGAGAGTTCCATCCTTTTTCTTGACAAAGAAGAATGGTGCAGCAACTGGGCAGTTTCCTTGCTTGGAAGGTCGGATCCGTCCGTTCTTCATGTTTTCTTCAATGAACAACTTCAAGGTAACTTCTTCTTGAGGGTTGAGGGCATAGATTTTTCCTCGAAGCTTTGCCTGTTTTTCCCATCCTTCTTTGAGGTTGATTTCATGGTCCGTATCTCGGGAAGGAGGTAGTTCATCGAATTTCTGCGGGTTGAAGACGTCCGCAAAATCTTGATATGGTGCTGGGATACCTAGTTCAGCAGATGACCTGATGACGTCGTCTTCTGCTTTTTCTAGGATTTGTTGACGGATGTACTCGTCTTCTGGCTGAGTATCTGAGTCCACTTCATGACTAGTGATCTCTTGAGATTCCAACCGACGGATGAATAGTTCTTGTTCATCCTGTTCAGAAGACGACATGATTTCTAGTCTCCTGATGGAAGCCTCTACCAATTCGTGTTCTGAAGATATCGACTCGATACTTCCGATACGATTGGTTGTCACGTTGCACGAGGCGGGGCAACGACTAAATTGAAGTGTCTTCTTCTGATAGTCTGGCACTGGGTTGTGTTTCGAATGCCAGTCATATCCGATGAAGACATTGTGGGGGCCTCCTAGTTTCGCAACTTGGAGGGTAATATTCTCTTCGTGTATTACTTCGCCTTTGTCATTTAGTACGTCCATCTTGAGTTGGACGACTTCTTTGACATACCCCGCGACGGTACCGTCAGCGTTCTTGACTAGGTAAGGCTTTTCCAACACTTGAGTCTGTAGTTTATGCATTCTGACAAAGTCTTTGTCTATGGTAGTGCGGGTGCATCCTGAATCCAGCAGGGTGCGGATCTTCATTATTTCGTTGGTATCTCTAGTGGTGTAACGAGCGTTTAAGTCCATGCACATGTCTCCTGATCCACGAATGAATGTGCTTCGTAGACGGAGGATTTCACGCGGTACTTCCTGGTTGGGCGGGATTTTTGCAAGCGAAGCTAATTCAATTGACAGATCAGGTTCGTCTGTAAGGGATCTAGCTCTTGAGAGAGGGGGCGTGGGTTCCTCTAGAGCAATCAAAAATCCTCTGGTGAAGGAGAGCGTCTTGACTGCTCCTCTTCCTGTCGTTCTGCTTCTTCGTCTTCTTCAAGAACTTCAAGGAGACGATAGTATGCGGGTTCGTCGATCTGATTTTCCGACAGAGATCGACGGTATCCTTCGGCTCTGCGCTGCCTTTCCTGGCGATTGAATCGCTGGCGTGGTGGGAAAGGTTTACGATCTGGACACTCTTTGGACCAGTGTCCTTCCTTCTTGCATATGAAACAAGCACCTTTCTTCTCTTTGGTTTCCTCAACAAGTTGACGGTTGTTCGAGGGTTTCCCAGAGAAGAAACGTCTTTCTTCAAATCGTGCTTTGTATGCTTCTGGACGAATTGCTGGGTCCAAGTTGGTGCAGTGGTCTGCGAATTTCTTCAATGACTTGCATCCTCTCTTTCCTTTGTCGATCTCGAAAAGATAGTCGTCTTCGCTGATTGCCTTCATGGAATATTGGACCTTCCAAGTTTGCTCAAGTATAGTGAGTTCTTGAGTAATCGCGGATCGAACTTGAGTGACCAAGTCTTTCGGGAAGATTTGTTCAAGGTGATGAACATGTTCGAAGTCGTGTTCCGAGTTGTCCATCTTGGCCTTGGTCCGCTCTTGGTTGAACTTTGTGAAGAATGACTGCACACTCTCATAGGGACCGAGTTTGAGAGACAACATGCGTTCAGCAGCTCTCTCTTGTTGGTAGAGGTCTTTGAATCGATCATTGAGGTCTTCTATGAATTTCTTCCAGGTGAAGTTGGTTGTGTCCACATTTGCTTCATGCCAAGCCTTTCCCCATGTATCTGCTGGTCCATCCAAGAAACTGAGAGTTGAACGGATCTTGTTTCCGTCGTCCTTGGTTGTGGCGAGATATAGGTTCAGGTGGAAAAGGAACTCTTCGAGTTTTCCTCTGTTACCACTGAAGCGAAGAGGTTTCTCAACCAAATTCTTCTTGTCGTTGTCTTTGGGGCGACTGTGCATAGCTTTAGCAAAGGCTCTTGCTAGGGCTTTTCCCATGACTCGGGCACTACGATCTTCTTTGTGGCGTCGTACCATGGAGTTCGTGGAATGTGTTCCATTGGTACTAGAGTCTGAGCTGGAAGAACTATCGTCATCCGGAGGTGGTGGAGATCCTTGAGTTGATCTTCTTATAGAACGACTAGTGATTGATCGTCCTCTGGACGTTTCTGAGGGTTCTCTCTTGGGTTTCTTCTCTGGGGCTGGAGTTCCTCCAGGTCTGAATGGTACGGTAGTTGTGACAGCTCTTCCTCTGGTGCCTTTCAAGGTGCGTAGTTCAGTGTCAGTTGCTGTTGGTAAGACTGACATTGATCTTTCATCCCTAGGGTAGGTTGAATGAGGTAAGAGAACCATCCTGGATTCTCCTGACTCGTGGAACGGGGCAGAAGGGCTGTATGCAAAGGAAGTGCTGTAGATGATCTTTCCTTGCTGTACAGCTTCTCGTAATTCTGCTTCGCTCGCAGTTGGGAGCTTGGATAGAGCATACATTGTGGCTGGATAGCTAGAATATGGGAGGATGACTTGTCGTTTCTCTGGTCGTAGAAAATCGACAGGTCTTCGAGTTTGCGGTCTCGGTTTCAGGCCATAAGCATACAATGTTTCTGGGTTGAATTGCTCATAGACTTTCATCAGCAAAGGTGCTTTGAAGTATTCTTCAGGATTTAGGGGGTCACTGAAGCGTTTCCTCCTACGGATACGAGGAGTGATATCCGTAGTTGCTGAGGTAGGTGCTAGAGCTATTCTTGGTAGATCAAAGTCGACTTCGTCGAAGAGGAACCATACATATCCAGGTGGTGGATCGTTGGCAATAGTTCCATCGTCTCCTGTGAGGGGATAATCTACTTTGGGGAGGCGTGCATAGTGTCGTGGGGTGATTGTGAGAGGTATGGTCCTTGGTTCAGGTGTAGGGCTTCGTTCAGTAGCCTTCGAAGGAGCCCGGGATCTTCTCATTTCAGGGACGAATTTATCAAGGGCATCTTGATGTGCTTCAATGTCATGTAGAAGATCTCCGGTTTGTTCAGGTGGGTCTAGCGGGATATAGGGGGAAGTTCCTCGTGGTTTTTGGTAGACCCTGAGCCCTTTCTTGATGGCTTGTCTTGCTTCTGTTCCAGAAACTTCTTCTAATTCATCCAGGAATGACTCTGAAGTGGAAGCTTTTCCATTGGGAGGAGGGATGCACCATCTTCGCTTCTGCATGTCTCTGATGTTCAGAGGAGGTTTGACATCCTCGTTGGTTGGTGGTATAAGATCGAGCTTGGAGCTCGAGTCTTTTCGTTCTTGGGTAGCCATTATTTCGAATGCGTTTATTTGGGTGGTTACAGCGAGAGAAATATTCTGTCAGAGAAGAGCTTGTTCTGCAGTTAAACGGTTCTGTGTTCTGTTCTTCCGCCTTCGAGGTGGTTTGGTCTGGGTCGGTCGAGGAGTAGGTAGACTAAGTGGAGGTCCCGGTATGTCCCAGCGAGAAGGATGAAGTGGTGCAGATAGAAGATTTGGTGTCTCAGAGATAGGTCTGGTAGGAAGACTCCAGTCGTACTCGGCAGTAGCTTTGTGAACCAGTATACGAGCTTTGTTGAGCCTTCGCGTCTGTTCCGCAAGGAGCTTTCTGTGATAGTTCCTATAGGCGACAATGCTGGCCGAGCAGGTACACCCGTTGACTCTGAAATCGTAGTATGTGGGGTTGCTTTCGCAGCAACGCTCGCAGAGTATGGGTGGGAGAGAGGTATCCTGGACTTGATCCGGTTGTCCGGTGGTTTGGAGGGATGATTCTGGAGACAGGTTGTTCTTGGATTGGGCGAGAGGATACAACACAAATTTGTTTCGAACCCTTTCGTCACCCGTGATCCACTTGTGAAAGCGGCGGGAAGCGGACTACTTGCCCCGATCCTGTTAGCCTATGGTAGGGCGTCACAGGGTACTGGCCTAGCAAATAAATTTACTAGAAAGCGAAGGTTGGGCTTCGCTTGCGTTTGTCAATTCGCGGGGGGTAGGCAAACAAATTCGTGAGGGATTTAAGGAAGCAGGAAACTCTGGGGTGATGGGCAAAAGCGTCTGTCTTTCGACTGGCTAACACGATTGCTTACGACCGATTTGCGGGGCGAGAAACAGGTACTATGTAGTACAAAGGCCGAATGCGCTACAAGACTAGAGAAACTTTACACCGAGAAGTTCTGTAAGTACAAAATCAATTTGTAGTTACAAAGTCGTACTTCAAGACTTAGGAGAACGTCAAGAAGGTTAGTTGGGATGCAGAAAGAACCAGAGATGGGGATGATTCGGGTAGTAGTAGGTAATACTGGGATATAGGACTACCGCACCTCTGGGAGGGAATTCGTACTCAACACCTTGGATGATGATCGCACGCGGGTCGTTACCCCAAAACACGAGGGGAGGGGGATCGTGAAGGATGAGGGTGGACTCGCGTTCTTGGTGCCAGATATCAAACTCAGGGGGAGAGCGAGAGACGGACTGGGGTATGGAACGAGGTAAGGTGATCAAGTCAAGTAACTCGTAGAGGGTTTCCCGGGCGTGATAAAGGTGATGAAGAGAACTGGCGAGCGCGAGCGAGAAGGGATCTTCGAAAACAGTAACTGGTGCGCGATCAGCGTATGGGCGTGAAAGCGGCGGATAGGGATATGGGAAGGGGAATGCGAGAAAACAAGCGCAAGTAGGAGTGCCGGGACGTTGGATGGGTCTGGGATATTCGCGCAAACACGTATCCTCGAGAAAGGAGTTCAGCGCGTTAGTGGGAAACGACACCGTAACGATCTGAGTAGGGGTGGAAGCGGCGAGCGAGGGGTGTCTGTTAGTTACACGGAGCGAATAGCGAGGCGGGATGCGCGCAAGACGTTCGTGAAGTTCCCAGACAAAGTCAATATCGAAAATGGGAGGGGCAGTCGGCGTACGAGAAGGGAAGTGGTATAGGAAAGGTTGCGCGTCGTCGAAGGGTTCGACGCAGCGCGCGTAGTTGTTGAGAAGGTCGAGAGTGGTGACGGTGGTGTGTGAAGGTCCGGGTGTGTCGACAATGTGCACGCGCACGAAACTGTCCTCAGTAAGGGCGTCCTGAGCGAGTGGCGCGAGCGGCGGCGCGAGCAGCGCGTTGGGCCGGAGTGGCGTGTACGGCGTCGTAGAGCTGCTGCGAGCGGCGATGGGCGTTGCGCTGCGCGATGGAGTTGGCGATGGAAGGAACAGCGGTACGCGCGGTGCGGTCGGCGACGATGGTGGAGGGAGCTGGGGTAGGAGGGAGAGGGGCGCAGGGGATGGCGAGGTCGACGATGTACGCGCGCGTGCGGCAGACCTTGACAATGGCCAAATTACCTGAGATTTCGAGGGTGGGGTATGTCTGGTCGCGGCCGCGCAAGGGGAGGAGGCGCAGGTGGGGGCCGACGGCGTAGAAGGCCTGTTGGTGGTGGAGGTGCTGAAGGCGATGGTCGCGGCCAAAGACGGGGTTTTCGGCGAGCTCGAGCGTGCGGGTGTGGATCTCTTGCGCGATGAGGTCGTCGACGTCGTGGTCGCGGCGGATGATGGGGCTGTTGTTGAGGACGTCGCGGACGGCCTGTTCGATCTCAAGGCGAAGGTGGAGAGCTGCGTGGCGAGCGGAGCACCAGGGATGTTGAAGGCGCAGTTGCTGGAGCTGAGGGGGTGTGTCGCTGTAAACGGTCTCGGGGAAGAGAAGAGGGCGAGTGTCGCGGGCCACGGCGGCGTCCAGAAGTTGGCGCGGAGTCGGGGGAACCTCGTAGTGGACGGGCGCAGCTGGAGGTGTGAAGGGCTCGATGGGAGGCGCGGCGGGTGAGTCGGCGCGGAGAAGGTCGTGAACAGAGATGAGAGGAGGAGGAAGAGTGTCGTCCCCGGTATCGGCCGAGGCGGGATGAGGCGAGAGCGAGGTGGGTGGAGTCAGAGATGCGCGTCGCAGGTGTGCGGACACGGAAGAGGGTGAGGTTAGTGGGGAGGTGGAGGACACGCGCGTCAGTGTTGAGCGCGCGGGCGAGGTTGAGGAGGAAATGATGGAGGGAACAAAGGCGCGACGCACGACGGCGATCGCGGTTGGCGTAGGCGGTGCTGGGGGAACGAAGAATTCGACCAAGTGTAACGGACGAGCGTTGCCCAGCGGTGACTACTGCCGAAGAGGACTGAGGAGGAGAGTGTGGGGAAGAATAGTGTTTGAGCAACGTTGAGACTGACAAGTGGTCGAATTCTATCCTACAAAAAGGGGGCCAAAGGGTCTGGCTTATATACAAAATGTGAGCTAGTAGATGACCTATACTATATGACCATACGAGAATACGCGGGGCCCGAACGGGGCCCGAAAGGTAAGCGTGTATGACTACGTGAGTACGCGTGGCCCTTCGGCATCTCCGTATAGGGAAAGGAGGTACGCATGTGATAGAAAGTATGACTAAAAGGTATGTATGTGAAGAAGAAACCGGGCCCCGAGGTCCGTGATCATCGGACGGGACTCCGTGGTCACGGATCCGCCGGGATTCGTCGGGATACAGCCGAAATTAGGGTTTTCCATGTCAATAACCTGTTGAACACTGTGAAACTCTGCAGTGGGAGAAAGGCAACCAATAAGTTGTGATTCTAACTAGACTGAGGATGTTACAGACCTGCATTGGGAGAAAGGCAACCAGGGGATATCCTGGTGCTTCCCGATGCAGCTATAGTACCAAGCGGAAGTAAAGCGGAAGTAAAATGTACTATGGGGCGAAGCAAAGGAATTCTGTGTTCAACACAATGATGGCTTGGATGCTCTTGATTTGACCCATTGATGGATGAGCTTGAGAAATTTGAGCTGGACAAGTGAGACCTGCATCAATGTCCGCATCAATGTCTGCTGCTGTCTTTCTAATATACTCCGGGGTCAAAACATGGTCAGTTGCTGGTAGTTGCACTGCAAAAGTGCCGAGAGTTGAGCGACCAGGCGGACAGGCGGTGTAGAATGAGAATGCCATGTACTCAGTGATTTGATAGCACAATGGAATTGTTGACAAATCAGACAAGATCAACTTGACCGAGGAGGAGGAGGAGGAAGATTCCATTTTTAACATAACTGTGCACAAGTGGTGTCTTGTATTTAGTTATCACATGTAATTAGACCGGGCCGCTTTAACCCGTGCCACCTGTCATATGGCACTGCCCAATGCCCCTGATGCCCCAATGCTGAGGAATGCAGGATCTTGGCTGCAGAGGTGCTATCTCCAATGTTTGAGTTGCGTTCATTGGCTAAGGCTTGACCCCATTGGGCCACAGGGCCTTCAATCCCTGGTTTAACATGTTTTGGTGTGGGAGGTGTTGGGCCATCGGTGAATGAACATAATTGGAAGTGGCAGAAGAAAGGTGGAAGCAGACCCACAAAGCTCACTGGCAATGGCCAGGCCTCTGTTATGGTGGTGCCACTTGTGAATTCTTTTAGACGACTAGACCACCACACCCAATCAACTTGACCGAGGGATCTAGGTCCAACTCCGAGGTATAAACAAACACCACATGGGCAATTTATGTGTCAAGTTTGAGCCTGGACCAGAACTCGCTTGTAGAAGAAGCTAGAGTGATTTCTTTCCTGTCAATGAGAAGGCCATGGATTTGGCATGTTTGGTTGATTCAGGTCAAAGAGGTAGTTCTTTAACTGGCCCAAATCCCTCTTTGTCTGTGTATTTGACTTGAGGTCCCTGACGGAGCATCAACTGTGAAAGCCAACTTGAGCTGCATACAGGCAGACCTCGGCGAGGGATGTAGGTAACCAAAATTGGTCCCGTTCAACGTCCTCATGCTCAACAATTGTGCCATCATCCGGGTTTGAAGCTTTTGCACTGTCTGGATATGCTGCATCCTCAAACACTTCTGGATCTTCTGGATCTTCCGGAATAACCCAACTGTATGGTTGTGTAGAGCTGTGTCCAGCACGATGGGAACATCCAGCACAGCGAACAGGTTGAGCTTAGATGGGTATCCATGTAATCTGCAGAAATTGTCCTTGTTGACCCGGTGAAGAACAACACCACTGCACGAGAAGGGGACAGTTTCTGGTGTGGAACACAGCTAAAGTATTTTCAAAACGGTGACAACTGGGTTGTACCAGGTGTGTTCATGGCGGGCCATACGAAAGATGGCCTTGAGATTTCAAATGTGATGGCAACCACGGGATCCGTTTCTGCTGCTGTCCAAAGATCTGCAATCCAAGTACTTGTGCAACCTGTCCGGTATTTCACGGCTGGCTTGGGCGTGCCAGTACTCAGCCCTCGGCGCATACATTGATCGTTGAGCCTTGAGTGGAGTTGAATGCATTAGGGTTGGTGTATGAAGCAATCTTGTTTGGTGAGTGTGTGACGAGCTTCATCCTGGCTGCAAGCTCAAACAAAGGAGCTTGCTCTCAATTGTTGCCGGTGATGACGGTGTTTGGCATGCTGGTCTGAGTAAACCAGAAAGCAGATTGGAGGCCATGATGGTCAAAAGCAAAGTAACAAAACTCCGATATAGAACTCCAATCTGGGCCAATTTTTCTTTGCATCACAAAACCAGAGCATTGTATGGTACACTCTGAGCCCCATCTATGAGCAGAACGTCCTCACTTTTGTCCATGTGCAATTTCATGCACAGGTCAGCCACGCAACCTCACCCACATCCTCTTGAAACCACCCTGCCCACCTCCATGGTGCACTTAACGCCCTGACTACTACTGCCCATGCCACGGCCACTGACCCCTACCAGCTTTGGGCATGCCATTTGCACTGGGCTCATATCAGGTTGAGCTATACCCACGCTGGTGGACAACACGCCCAATGTGGAGCTGCAAGTTCTCCATCGTGGTGCGTCAAACATTGATTGCCTGTCCTTATTATTCCGGGTGCTCAGTGAGCCCTTGACTGCGCAGCTGTTGACCAATCGCATCCAACTTTGGCGTCGGGCCCATCTTCACGGTGTCAGAGAAGGCAGACATGTCTATGGCTGCCCATCCAGCGCCGAGGGCTTCCAGAGCTTCAGAGCTCCCTTCACAGCCAGCATAATTAAAAGTACAACCTGTAACTGTTGCCCACATTAGTTCATAGATGAGGATAATAACTAGTATATTTCTGGGAACTAATCTGAGGCAAAAAACAGCCAATATTCTGCTGATCACTGCCTAAGCCGGCTGTGAATTGCCACTCACAACCTATACAGGCAGGGATTGGCCATTTATTGGTTGTTTCTTGCCTCAGATTAGTTCCCAGAAATATACTAGTTATTATCCTCATCTATGAACTAATGTGGGCAGCAGTTACAGGTTGTACTTTTAATCATGCTGGCTGTGCTTGCGTCAACTTTGCCACCAACAGCCACAGCAGCAACCATGTTAGCAATCTAGGCAACACCGTCCGCTCCGGCCCAGCATGAGCGCAGTAGCACTTGCGTCCCGTTGATAGTACTTGGCTTCACCAATATCATAGCTCTGACTCTGCGTTATCTTGAATTGTTGGTAGGAGTCTTGGGAACCCCTTTGTGATCGCTTGTGACTCATATTAGGTTTTGGACCTTGCTCCGCCTATCTACATCTTCACCATTCATCTATCTATACGACTCCGTCATCCTCTGACCCTGGCTTGGTGTGCCTCAATAGTGCACTGTAAACTGTACACTCCAACCTCTCAGGTGTAGTCTGACAATCTCTGGACTGCCTCCGAGACCCTGGAGTACCTCTGTTACCCCAAGGCACATTGTTGACACCCTTGACAAGCCTAAATACATCTCAGAGTGATTGACTCTCTACCTAAGTTGAACAAACACGAGTTTTTGAGATACAAAATCATGGTGATTGGCAGAAAGAGGGAGTGATGCAAACGAAAGAGCAACATGAGAAAAGGAAACAGTAAAAAGCTCTCGATAAACAATGTGGAGCAGAATTAATTCATTTATAGAGTGCAGCCATGGGATAGCACAAAATAAGGGATGTGTCCAGCTCCAGCTGTGTGACTTATAATCCTTGCAAAGGCACCGCATGAATGAGATGCACTAAGTGACATACAAGCAGCACTGTCAAAAGCTGCTCAGTATCTGAATGCGTAAATGCTACTCCACACCCTGCGGCACGAGTGAGAAATTAAACAGATACAACTGTGTTTGAGGCAGTTCACTTTCATATTCAATAATGTCTGCAGTCCGTTTATTTCAAGTCTGTGAGATGGTCAAAACAATGAAATTGCCCTTCGCCTCATACCGTTTTATTGTCGACGGTACATACACATTGACTCACACATTATTTATCCCGCAAAGTAGTATGTTAACAAGCTCATGTCAATCAAATGCCCTGTTTGCATATTTGAAAGCTGCGCCACAGGCGATGCAGCTCCATAGGCCTAAGCATACTATAACACGAGAGCGTTTACAGTCAGTTCACTGTCACCTCCGCAGAGCGGGTGCTTCAGAAGAGGCCGACAAATTTAATGGCTACTGTATTGTCAATGACAATGAACGTATCGTTCGCTCCCTCATTATTCTGCGCCGGAGCCACGTCATATACCTTGTTCTCCTAAGCGTCCAAGCCAGTGGTGCCTCGTACACCGAATATGCCGTTCAAATTCGCTGTGTTCGTAAACTCCACCAGAGCAGTCTAACCAACACACTGTACACTGCACTTGAAATTTTTATGCACGGCAGTTGTATGAAAAGACAAATGCGTCATTTCCATCATGCGATCGCAAAATTTCCAAAGGCGTCATATTGCGCGACTGCAAAAACACTTACTTGACGGGTCGTCGAGCTTCTGCGTGAGCAGTGTCCCGAATATCTTGGAGATAAATTCCACATTTCTTGGCCTACGAGACGAGAGGATGTGGTTAGCACTCAAGTTGGCTCATGGCTGATCAAAATAATCCTGTTTGTTCATTTGGAGGACTTGCGAGAGAGACCGCGCATGCTCCTGTACATCCTGCGCAAGTTTACTCTCTTGTCTCCAGATCATGCATGTGACAACCCAGACTCTCCACAACAAGAGGTCCTACTGCTTGGCTCGCTTTTCGGCATGATTATCAAGGAGTGGCTGGAGGAATCATTTAATACAATCCGAGGATTTGTCATAATGGATGTGGGGACGGCGTGCCGGGTGTTAACTTCTAGTCTTGATGAAGGTCAACTTTGATGTCGACGCCAGGTTGTCCGACTTCCTGCCGACTGGAAGTTTCATTCTCCCAGTGTTTTGACTCACAACAGGCGTCCGGCTTTAAGATTGATGCGGAGACGCTGAACTGGCATCGTTCCATCAGTCACTTCTGTTGCATTCACCGTGGTGCATTCTTCACTGAACTCAAGACCATGACGGTGCGGAAGTTGCTCCCGGAATCATGGAATTTTTTTCTGCCCTGTGCCACCTTGGCGGGTGCGGACAACACATCTGGGACGCATTTCAGCGCATGTTTACAGCTGTCTCCAAATTGGGCTGCGCGCTCAGAGAAGCCGCCCGCGCATATCCTGCATTCTGCAGCTCTATGTACAAAAACTGTATTTTGAGATGGGGCACACCTTTGCAAGAGACTGATGCATTTTAAATCACGAAAATCTAAAGCATAAATTTCAACCACTGTACCAAGTATCTCACAATAACGGGCACCTTGGGCTACATTGAATGTATAAAAACGCCTCAAGGCACTTATATTTTGCATAATAAAGAGTTTTTCCATTGCATTTGACATCATCGTCGCGCTCTTCTTATATGTACTGTAGCATAGCTAACAAAAAGCAGTCCGTGGAATGTCACAGCATTGTCGATATTCAGCCGTTGGGCACAAGATCCCCGCTGAAGGCAATTTGAGGCTAATTTCGCATTGAAATCTTTGATATCATTGAACTTCAAAATAAAGACTGTCGTTTAGCTATTTGAGGTCTCTCGAGTGCAGTATAACATCTGCAGGGACGAAACGAAATGCCTCCCCTCCTCAAGCAATAACACCTCAGAATAACACCCACGACGATTGCTTGGCTTGCAGAAAGGGAGTGTTGGTTCGACCATTCGCTGTTGATGCGGTGATGTCGCGTCAAGTGCATTCGGTGGGTGACAAACTCTGGAGCGTGCTAGGCATATAGAAAGAAAATAGCACGGGTCACATAAGAGATACCCTGGTCGATAACTTGAGTGGCGTCCCATATTGTTGACTTTCGACGCGGATAAGTCGCATCAATCATATCCGGCGTCGTGACTGTTTACCGCAGGCTGCAACGCGCCGAAAGAGAAAAATAAATAATAACGCGCCGACCGCGATAGGTGTGTCCCCGGGACGGCAGTATAATTTCCCAGAGCGCGAACTTGCTCTGAAAATCAATCACGCCCAGCTCGATTGACGATGCTGAGCACCGTCGCAACACGCCGGACGTGGTTGATGCAACTATGGATGGTGCAAGGTCACCTTGTGCAGCTAGGTCTCTTGGGGGTCATAATTCTTAAGTGCTCGTGCCAATTTTCCCGATATTTTTGTGTGCCTGCCTTGTTCGCCAAAAACAATGTGGACATGATGGACTTGTCCGATGATACAAGCTTGAACATGGCCGTTCTTGTTGCTATTGGTATGACACCCTCGTCAAGATCTGGTAGCTGGCACACTTTTGTTTTGTACAACTTGACAAGAACGTACGCAGGTGGGTGCTTGAGTTCGATCTTGCTCTCAAATTTCTCACGCTCCAGCTCGTTGGGTGTAGTATGATATCGGTAATCACGCCTCGTGCTCCATTGGCAATGTCGATCTGCGTCTGCAAGTTTGTCAGGGTCCCACAATATTTCAGTCTATTTTCCATTCCTTTTCCATTACTCCCGCTGTTTGCCCTATATGCTACCAAATAACATTGCGCGTCTGTTCCCAGTATCCATCTATGCATGTCTCTGTCTTTGTTTGGTCTTATTTGATAGTCACGCTAGCTTGATATCCGTGTTGGTCCATTGGAACCCAGCTCCCCAGTCTTGTTCTCTTCGGATTCCCGCTTCTAGGTTAGCGCATGTCCATTCCCTTTTACATACACAATAATAACTTTGGATTCCCGCTTCTAGTGCGTCCCCAGAATCCATCGCTCATCAAAGGCTCTTGGTGGTTGTTCAGGCCCCTGTGTACCGCAGTCGCCTCACTCTTCATCAGCACCCGATCCAGTCAGATCCGCTCGCATCGTCGCCCTGACAGTAGAACAAGACTCCCCCAACAACCACCACTCTTCTACGATCTTCAGATCTTCTTCTGTGTATGCGTGTGTTTGAGCAGTGAGCAGACTAGTCCCGAGCGACTAGACCTATTCGTACTTGTATCTATCGTCCCTCACTCCTGCATACGAGCACTCGCATCAAGTATAGCGAGTGCCAGGTGTACCTGACGAGACTTGGCAAATCTGTACCTTGAAGCGACTCTTCGGAGTAGTGCAGGACAGAGAAGCACCTTGTGCGATTTATAAGGGCCTGTGTAGTGAGAATCCCTCGCCTTGTTCCTTCAAGCCCTTCTGACGGCTCACACTGAGGAAGTAAAACAAACCCCTCTGTCGCTTCATTAGTTGAACGAAGAAGTAAACTGTCCCTTGCCTGCCCTGCTCAACCCACACCAACACCAGAGAAGATGCCCGAACGATGTGGACTCCCAGGCTCTTTTGGCCTGACAGAAAGTGACACAGCTCCCGAGGGTGTGTCCACGCCTCAGCAATCCACGCACACCCAAGAACAGCAAATGGCCGACCTTTGTGCACAGTTGGTCTTCGAACACACCATCACAGCCAGGCTTGCTCAAGCAGCTGTCAACAACATAGCGGCCACACCTGCCGCTGTACCTGCTGTCGCGCCTCTTACTGGCACCAAAGTTTTGGTGCCCTCCGAATTTGATGGCACCTGCGACAAAGGTCGCAAGTTCAAGTAGGAGTGTTGGCTCTACTTTGAAGGCAACACACGTGAGTTTCCTGATGACGCCGCCAAGCAGCCCTTCATGCTCTC
Source organism: Auriculariales sp. MPI-PUGE-AT-0066 (assembly GCA_020744175.1). Lineage (NCBI taxonomy): Eukaryota > Fungi > Basidiomycota > Agaricomycetes > Auriculariales > Auriculariales sp. MPI-PUGE-AT-0066. The sequence continues at coordinate 27,899 of JAGTJP010000122.1, forward strand.
ATACATGAAGAAGGGAACCATGGCCACCTGGGCCAGCAACATCACGGAGGCTCTTATGGAAGGTCGCTCCCCCTATGCGGACTTCCATGGGTCCGTGGTGAGCCCCACTCTTATCAACTGTGGAGCAACAGGCAAATTCATCAATGAGGCATTCGTGCGCAAGAACAACCTGCAAACAAGGAAGCTCGAGTGTGTGATCCCAGTCTACAATGTGGATGGTACGCTCAATGAGGGAGGTTCGATTAAAGAGATAGTCGACCTCATAGGGCGCTTCAGCAATCACACTGAGCACATTACATTTGCTATCTGTTCTTTGGGGAAGACAGATGTCATTCTCGGGTTTTCGTGGCTGAAAAAGCACGATCCCGATATCAGTTGGAGACAGGGCACGGTAGAAATGACCCATTGCCCCACAGGCTGCAACTTGCATGCGGATTTGGATATACCATGTGGGTTGGCCTCCGGTCAAATGATCTCTACAAAAAGCGGAAGCACCCCGCCAGGTGTGGATGCAGTTCTGGTTAAGCAGGAAGCGGCTCTATGGGAGGTCAGATGCAAAATTTCCCCCCCCCCCTCTCTCGTCCAGGACGATGTTGCGGAACCAACCACACCGGAAGCAAACCAACCGATGCGGCTGGTGGGGTGTAAAACCAATGCCCGACCCGCAAACACTGTGGTTCACCCACCTAAAAAGACACTTTTTAGACTGAAGAAGAAGGTGTGCACACTGCACGTGTGTGTCACTTCGACCGGACAGGAGGAGTTCACGCTCCCAAGCGTGGACCATGATTTGGACGATGAGGACTTGTGGGGAGAGGACTGGGATGAGGAGGACTGTGTTTTCGCAACCATTGTGCACCCCCAGGTATGGGAGGAACACGTGCGCATGCACGCCACCAAGTCTCAGGAACTTGCGCAAAAGGGACAACCCAATGTCGTCGCAAAAACCTTCGAGGAACTTGTGCCTTCACCAAGTTTGATGTTCGCTGGGGTTACAACAATGTGTGCATCAAAGAAGGGGATGAGTGGAAAGCCGCTTTTGCCACAAATCGCGGACTCTACAAACCCCTGGTCATGTTCTTTGGGATGAGCAACTCATCGAGCACCTTCCAAACAATGATGAACGACCTGTTTCACGATCTGCTGTCGCGGGAAGTGTCATGGTCCCACGAATATTTCTGTCTATTTTCCATTCCGTTCCCATTTCTCCTGCCCTGACCCCCTATATGCTACCAAATAACCTTGCGCGTGTGTTCCCAGTATCCAATTACGTATGTCTGCATCCTTGTTTGGTCATGTTTGATAGTCGCGCTAGCTTCATATGTGCGTCGGTCCGTCGGAACTTCCCGCCCCAGTCTTGTTCTCTCGGATATACCGCTTCTAGGTTAGCGCATGTTCCCTCACGCTTACATACTCAATAATAACTCGGATATACCGCTTCTAGCGCGTTCCCTAAGTCCATCGCTCACATCAAGACTCCTGGTGGTTGTGGTTGCCGCTACATCCGTAGTCGCTTCCTTCTCTTGCCTCGAGTACGATCTAGTCAGATCTACTCTCATCGCCGCGCTCCTAGCGTCGCCCTGACAGGAAGGTCATCATCTATATGGACGACATCCTGATCTACACTGAGACCAAAGAGGAGCTGCGCGAAATCACTCAGGCAGTCTTGCGCATACCAAGGACAACAAACTGTTCCTTCGCCCAGAGAGTGCACATTTGAGAAGGAGCTCATCGATTACTTGGGGTTGATCATCGGTCATGAAGTTGTGCGCATGGATCAAAGATACGCGGCGTAGCAGAATGGCCAATGCCGCGCAACATCCCAGAGGTTCAACAATTCCTGGGCTTCGCCAACTTCTATAGACACTTCGTCAAGGATTACTTGCGCATCGCTCGTCCCATGCATGCCCTCACCCAAAAGGATTGTGAATGGGAATGGTCGCCCGCACAAGAGGCCGTGTTCAAGGCGCTCCAGCAGGCCATTAACTCAGAACCAGTACTAGTCCTACCGAGCGCAATATGTCCCTTCCGCGTAGAGTCGGACAGTTCAGACTTTACCCTGGGTGCAGTCCTTTCACAATTATCGGACGACGGAAAATGGCACCCAGTCGCATACATGTCAAAGTCTCTCACTGCCCCAGAGCGCAATTATGAGATCCATGACAAGGAAATGCTCGCTATCGTTCGCTCACTTGAGGAATGGCAGCACTTCTTGGAAGGTGCGGAGCACAAGTTCGAGGTGTGGTCGGACCATCACAACCTCCAGTACTTCCGCATAGTACAAACGCTCAATCGTCGGCAAGCGCGCTGGTCTCTGTATCTGTCTAGGTTTGACTTTGCCATGGAACACAAGCCGGGCAAGTCTATGACTAAGGCCGATTCTCTGTCGAGGTGACCAGATCATAAAGAGGGGGTGAAGCATGACAATGAAAACATCGTTCTGCTCAAACCTGAATGGATCAAGGTCCTGGGTGATCGGCGCGGCCAAGTTCCAGCCAACCAGGGAGAGCAGGCGCTCTTGGGCAACATCAAGAACGCCGTCAACCTCGACAAAGTCGTCACTCTTGGCCTTGCCACACTAGCAAACCTTGAGCGGTGTGGTCTGTGCAATAGTGAATGGTCTCAGGAGAATTGCCTCACCCTTTACCGTGGCAAGTTTTATGTCCCTAAAGACGGAGATTTACACTGGCGCGTGGTAGCCGCGCATCATGACAGCCTGATTGCAGGGCACCCTGGATGTTGGCGGACGTACGAGTTGGTGTCTTGCAATTACTGGTGGCCTAACATGACTCGCTTCATAGTGGCTTATGTCAAGGGTTGTGAAGCGTGCAACAGAACAAAGATCTTCCCTCATGCGCCACTTGGTCCGCTGATGCCTAACACCGTACCTATGCGCCGCTGGCAATATGCGACTTGTGATCTCATTGTGGGCCTACCTGAGAGCAAGGGATACGACTCTATCTGGGTTGCGGTCGATTGCCTGGGAAAGCGCGTTCACATCGCAAAGACGACTGAGCAAGTCAACTCTGAAGGCATAGTTGACCTGTGGCTAGAGAAAGTCTGGTCTCAGCATGGCCTGTCCGATGGAGTCATCTCAGATTGGGGTCCTCAGTTCGTCTCGGCCTTCATGAGCGTGGTTTTCAAGAAGCTTGGGATTAAAGCAATGCCCAGTATGGTGTATCACCCTCAGACAGACGGACAGACCGAACGCCTCAATCAAGAAATAGAGCAGTACTTGTGTCTCTTCTGCAATGAGCGACAAGACGATTGGTAAGAGCTCCTCCCCATGGTGGAATTCGCGAACAACAATTGCGTGAACGCGTCTATCCAACAAACACCCTTCTTCACCGCACATGGCAAACATCCACACATGGGCTTGAAACCTGTGCACGACACCGCACATGGCAAACATCCACGCATGGGCTTTGAACCTGTGTGCGAGAGTAATGTGGAAGCAGCAGACGCTTTCACAGACCACATGAAGGAAGCTTTGCAGGAAGTGCAGTCAGCAATGCAGAAAGCGCAAGAGGATATGGTGTGCTACTACAATCGTGGCAGAGACGAAGGCACAGAGTTCGCTGTTGGTGACAAGGTGTGGCTCAGTTCAAAGAACATCACGACTATGCACCCCAGTCGCAAGCTCGACGACAAGTGGCTTGGCCCTTACACGATCATGCAGAAGTTGTCCAAGAACTGTACAAGTTGCGATTACAGCGCACATGACGATCCACCCAGTGTTCCACATCTCGCTCCTGTGCCACTTCATCCAGACCACAATCCCAATCGTGTCGCGCCACCTCCGATCCGTTTGCGCAGCAGGAAGAAGAGGAGTGTCAGGGTCCCACAACATTTTGGTCCTCTTTTCCCATTCCTTCTCGGCCCCTATTCCCGATTCGGTAGTTTGATCCCGTTTGCATCCGGACCCACGCTTATTTCCCATGCCTGTATATGCACTGCCCCATTTCTCTTGTACGTGTTCTTGGACAACTTCTGCATGATCGTGTAAGGGCCAAGCCACTTGTCGTCGAGCTTGCGACTGGGGTGCATAGTCGTGATGTTCTTTGAACTGAGCCACACCTTGTCACCAACAGCGAACTCTGTGCCTTCGTCTCTGCCACGATTGTAGTAGCACACCATATCCTCTTGCGCTTTCTGCATTGCTGACTGCACTTCCTGCAAAGCTTCCTTCATGTGGTCTGTGAAAGCGTCTGCTGCTTCCACATTACTCTCGCACACAGGTTCAAAGCCCATGCGTGGATGTTTGCCATGTGCGGTGTCGTGCACAGGTTTCAAGCCCATGTGTGGATGTTTGCCATGTGCGGTGAAGAAGGGTGTTTGTTGGATAGACGCGTTCACGCAATTGTTGTTCGCGAATTCCACCATGGGGAGGAGCTCTTACCAATCGTCTTGTCGCTCATTGCAGAAGAGACACAAGTACTGCTCTATTTCTTGATTGAGGCGTTCGGTCTGTCCGTCTGTCTGAGGGTGATACACCATACTGGGCATTTGTCAGGGCGACGCTAGGAGCGCGGCGATAAGAGTAGATCTGACTAGATCGTACTCGAGGCAATAGAGGGAAGCGACTACAGATGTAGAGGCAACCACAACCACCAGGAGTCTTGATATGAGCGATGGACTTAGGGGTCGCGCTAGAAGCGGGATATCCGAGTTATTATTGAGTATGTAATCGTGAGGGGACATGCGCTAACCTAGAAGCGGGATATCCGAGAGAACAAGACTGGGGCGGGAAGTTCCGACGGACCGACGCACATATGAAGCTAGCGCGACTATCAAACATGACCAAACAAGGATGCAGACATATGTAATTGGATACTGGGAACGCACGCGCGAGGTTATTTGGTAGCATATAGGGGGTCAGGGCAGGAGAAATGGAAAAGGAAGGGAAAATAGGCAGAAATATTCGTGGGACCATGACAGTACCCCCTCTTTTAGATGCGGCGCCTCGACGCAACAGGATTTGATTTACGCATCTCCCGCGTGCCAATCGCGCGCAGGTGCGCTCGTCTGGGAGCGTGTCGTCAACGCCGGTGGTGAGACTAGCGCGTCCATGGCCTGCTTGTGTTGTTCCGCTGCGCGCTCGAAGAAGTCAGGTGGCATGATAGACCTATCGATGAGTCCACGCGCGCGCGCAGGGCGTTGCTGTGGGGGGAGCGCGCGCTGCGCGTCCGGGTGTTCGCGATAGAATGCCGCCACAATGCGCGGCGCGTGCTTGAGGTTCTCCGCAGGGACCCAGAGATTGTTTTCGCACGTGTAACCCTTCCACTTGACTAGAAACTGCAACTGGCGATAGTGAAGCCTCGAATTCTCGATGCGCTCCACCTCATACTCCTCTTCTTCCTGTCCGCGCAGGCGGATCGGAGGCGGGGGAGGCGCGACGCGGTTAGGGATGGTATCAGGATTGAACCGTCGCAGCAGCGAAATGTGAAAGACGGGATGGATCTTCATCTGCGTGGGGAGTCGCAGCTTGTACGCGTTCTTGGACAGTTTTTGCACGATCGCATAAGGGCCCAGCCATTTGTCGTCAAGCTTGCGACTCGGACGCGTGGTGGTGATGTTCTTCGAGCTGAGCCACACTTTGTCGCCGACTGCAAACTCAGTGCCTTCGTCTCGACCTCGATTGTAGTAGCGCGCCATGTCCTCCTGCGCCTTCTGCATTGCTGACTGCGCCTCTGCAGCGCCTCCTTCATGCGGTCGGTGAACGCATTGGCCGCCTCCACATTGCTCTCGCGCGTGGGTTCGAAGCCCATGCGCGGGTGTTCGCCATGCGCGTTGAAGAAGGGTGTCTGCTGAATTGACGCGTTCACGCGGTTATTGATCGCGAACTCCACCATGGGTAAGAGCTCCGACCAGTCGTCCTGTCGCTCGTTGCAGAAAAGGCGCAGGTACTGCTCGATCTCTTGGTTGAGACGCTCAGTCTGACCATCCGTCTGAGGGTGGTACGCCGTGCTAGGCATTGCCTTGATCCCAAGTTTTTTGAAGACAGCGTTCATGAAAGCCGAGACGAACTGGGGACCCCGATCTGAGATCACTCCATCAGATAAGCCATGTTGAGACCAGACTTTCTCGAGCCAGAGGTCGGCTATTCCTTCTGAGTTGACTTGCTCAGTCGTCTTTGCCATGTGCACGCGCTTTCCCAAGCGATCTACCGCGACCCAGATCGAATCATAACCCTTGCTCTCCGGCAGTCCCACGATGAGATCGCAGGTCGCGTACTGCCAGCGGCGCGTAGGTACGGCGTTAGGCATCAGCGGGCCGAGTGGTGCGTGAGGGAAAATCTTCGTCCTGTTGCAAGCATCGCAGCCTTTGACATAAGCCGCTATATAGCGAGTCATATTAGGCCACCAGTAATTACGCGACACCAACTCGTACGTCCGCCAACGTCCGGGGTGCCCTGCAATTAGGCTATCATGATGCGCGGCTACCACGCGCCGGCGCAAGTCTCCGTCTTTAGGGACGTAGACCTTGCCGCGATAAAGGGTGAGACCATTCTCTTGCGACCACTCGCTGTTGCGCAGACCACGACGCTCGAGATTTGCTAGTGTGGCAAGACCCAGAGTGACGACTTCGTCGAGTTCTACAGCGTTTTTGATGTCGCGCATGAGCGCCTGCTCGCCCTGGTTCGCGGGAACCTGGCCGCGCCGATCTCCCAAGACCTTGATCCACTCAGGTTTGAGCAAAATGACGTTTTCATTGTCATGCTCCACCCCCTCCTTATGATCTGGTCGCCTCGACAGAGCATCAGCCTTGGCCATAGACTTGCCAGGCTTGTGTTCCATGGCAAAGTCAAACCTAGACAAGTACAAAGACCAGCGCGCCTGCCTGCGATTGAGCTTTTGCGCCGTACGGAAGTACTGGAGGTTGCGATGGTCTGACCACACCTCGAACTTGTGCTCCGCGCCTTCCAAGAAGTGCCGCCATTCCTCCAGAGAGCGAACGATAGCGAGCATCTCCTTGTCGTGAATCTCATAGTTGCGCTCAGGAGCTGTGAGAGACTTCGACATATAGGCGACTGGGTGCCACTTGTCGTCGTCTGAGAGCTGCGAGAGGACTGCGCCGAGGGCAAAGTCTGAGCTGTCGGACTCTACGCGGAAAGGACGCGTCGCGCTTGGTAAGACCAGTACCGGTTCTGAGGTGATGGCTTGCTGGAGCGCCTTGAACGCGGCCTCTTGCGCGGAGACCACTCCCATTCACGATCCTTTTGGGTGAGATCGTGCATAGGGCGCGCGATGCGCGAGTAGTCTTTGACGAAGCGCCGGTAGAAGTTGGCGAAGCCTAGGAACTGCTGAACTTCCAGGACGTTGCGCGGCGTAGGCCATTCAGCAACTCCGCGTATCTTCGCTGGGTCCATGCGCACGACTCCATGACCGATGATCAACCCCAAGTAGTCGATGAGTTCCGACTCGAAGGTGCACTTCTCAGGACGTAGGAACAGTTTGTTGTCCTTGAGTATGCGCAAGACCGCCTGCGTGATCTCGCGCAACTCCTCCTTGGTCTCAGCGTAGATCAGGATGTCGTCCATATAGATGATGACCTTCCCGCGCGACAGCAGATCGTGAAAGAGGTCGTTCATCATCGTTTGGAAGGTACTCGGCGAGTTGCTCATCCCAAAGAACATGACCAGGGGTTCGTAGAGTCCGCGATTTGTGGCAAAAGCGGCCTTCCATTCGTCTCCCTCCTTAACGCGCACGTTGTTGTACCCCCAGCGAACGTCGAACTTGGTGAAGTACTTCGCCTTCTGGAGCTTATTGACTAGCTCCTCGATCAAGGGCAGCGGGTAGCTGTTCTTGATCGTGATGGCGTTCAACTTGCGGTAGTCCTGGACGAGGCGCAGGGAGCCGTCCTTCTTCTTGATAAAGAAGACAGGTGCGGCCAAAGGCGACTTTGAAGGACGAATGCGGCCAGAGTTCAGGTTCTCTTCGAGAAATGCGTCGAGTTCCTTCTGCTCCTTGGGCGAGAGGTTGTAGACCTTGGTTCGCGCGGGCATCTCTGCGTCGGGTTTAAGTTCGATCGCATGATCCCAGGGTCGTCGCGGAGGTAATTCATCGAATTTCTCCTTGTCAAAGACCTCTCGGTACTCGTGGTAATCGGATGGTACGAGCTCCTCGAAGGTTTTTGCGCGACATCGGCTTGTCCCTGTTGCGCGAGTTCCTGAGACTTGGTGGCATGCGCGCGCACATGCTCCTCCCAGATCTGGGAGTGCACTATGGTTGCGAAAACGCGATCCTCTTCGTCCCAGTCCTCTTCCCATACGTCCTCATCATCCAAATCGTGTTCCACGCTTGGGAGCGCGAACTCCTCTGTCCGGTCGAAGTAACGCGCACGTGCAGCGCGCGCGCTTTCTTCTTCAGTCGTAGCAACGATTCGCGAGGTGCTTGAGCTGACGCGCACGCTTGTTGTGCGTTTGTAGCACGCCCAACCAAGCTGCGCGCTGGGCGCTTATTAGGCACTTGCGCTGGCGCTTGTTCGCGACTCGTCGTCGACTTAACCGAAGCTGCTTCCACACCTGGCGGGGTGCTTCCGCTTTTCGTAGAGATCATTTGACCGGAGGCCAACCCACGCGGTATATCCAAATCCGCGCGCGAGTTGCAGCCCGCGGGGCAACGGGTCATTTCTACCGTGCCCTGTCTCCAACTGATATCGGGATCGTGCTTTTTCAGCCACGAAAACCCGAGAATGACATCTGTCTTCCCCAAAGAACAGATAGCAAAAGTAATGCGCTCGGTGTGACTACCAAAGCGCACTATGAGGTCGACAATTTCCTTAATCGAACCTCCCTCGTTGAGCGTACCATCCACATTGTAGACTGGGATGACACGCTCGAGCTTCCTCGTTTGCAGATTGTTCTTGCGCACGAATGACTCATTGATGAATTCGCCCGTCGCTCCACAGTCGATAAGAGCAGGGCTCGCCACGGATCCACGATCGTCCAAGCCTTCTAGCAGCAGGGGATCGTGATCTCACGCGCGATGTTGGCTGACCTGATGTAATAGCGATAGTCGGGGTCAGCGGCTAAGGCTTCTGAAAGAAGAGACACGAAAATGGGTTCCCTCGAAGATGATGTTGCAAGAGCTATATTGTCGTGATCTATACATTCTTCGATTTCAAGGGAACTGAACCGGTTGGCACCGCGAGCCGTGTCTTTACTCGCGGGCCTCTTCAAAAACCTGAGGGGCGGCCGTGGTGCTGGCCGCGACCACTTCTCCACGCGCCGCTGCAAGAGCAGCTGCGACGCTGTGGCAATCCGCTCTTCGATGGAGCGAACTGACATGGGGCAGGAGGCATCACCCCGGTAGTGGCCGAGGTTGCCACACGCGAAGCATTTGACAGTCGCGCGGTCTACGCGACCGCGTCCTCTAGTTGCGTCGACGTCCATAGGGCGAACGTCGGGCTCTCTAGCGGTGCGCGCGCGGGGTTGGATAGTGACGGCCGCAGGGAGCGTCACCGCCTTGGCTGGCGCAGGGGTTGGCTTGGTTGCCGCAGTGCGCGAAGAGCGAGTGAAGGTTTTCATCTCGCGCCACTGCATTTCCTGGTCGCGCGCAGCCTGCTGCAGGTCCTCCAACGTGGTAGGGACTGGGGTCTTGCGGTACACCGCGTTGAGGGCTGCGGTACTAAGCCCCTGTTTGAAGCGAAAGGCCAGGTCGACCGGGCCAAAGCCCGCTTTGTCGCTGTACGACTCAAACTCCGTAATGTACTCCTCAATGGAGCGGGAGCCTTGGGACACAGACGCGAGTGCGGCTTGAGCGCGTGCACGTTCATCTGGGTTGGTGAAGCGACGGTCGAAGTCCGCCTCGAAAGCCTGGAAGTCCGCGTAAGGGGCGCGACCTTCCATAAGGGCCTCGGTGACGTTGCTGGCCCAGGTGGCCGCTGTGCCCTTCTTCATGTAGGACAGCATGAAGCGCAGTTTGGCTGCGTCGTCTGGGAACTCGCGAGTGTTGCCTTGGAAATAAAGCCAACACTCTTGCTTGAATTTGCGACCCTTGTCACGCGTGCCGTCGAATTCTGAAGGCACGGAGACCTTGGTGCGAGAGACGGGCGCGACGATAGGAGCGCCAGGAACAGCAGTTGGTGTGGCAGTCGCGTTATTGACGGCTGCTTGAGCGAGTCTGGCTGCGATCGCGCGCTCCATGCGCAACTCGCTTTGTAGGTCGGCGATCTGCTCCTCCAGGGTACGCTAAGGAGGCGTATGCATGCCCTCGTGGGCTGAGTCGTCGTGAGGTGCACTGAAAGTGCCTGGGAGTCCACGTCGTTCGGGCATTGCTGTACGCGAAGATAAAGTATGTCTCTACTGAGACGATACAACTTGCGATGGCGATGAAAGGAGATCCGATTGACGCAGGACAGTGGTGGTTGTTGGGGAGTCTTGTTCTACTGTCAGGGCGACGCTAGGAGCGCGGCGATGAGAGTAGATCCGACTGGATCGTACTCGAGGGAGAAGAAGAAAGCGACTGCAGCTGCAGCGGCTAACACAACCACCAGGAGTCTTTGCTATGAGCGATGGATCAAGGGGGCGCTAGAAGCGGTAATCTGATGTTATTAATATGTATGTAATCGTGAGGGGACATGCGCTAACCTAGAAGCGGTAATCCGATGAGAACAAGACTGGGGAGGGAAGTTCCGACGGACCGACGCGAATATGAAGCTAGCGCGACTATCAAACAAGACCAAACAAGGATGCAGACATACGTAATTGGATACTGGGAACACGCGCGCGAGGTTATTTGGTAGCATATAGGGGGTCAGGGCAGGAGAAATGGAAAAGGAAAGGAAAATAGACAGAAATATTCGTGGGACCATGACAGTGGGAGTCGGCTTGGTCGCTGCAGTGCGCGACGAGCGAGTGAACGTCTGCATCTCGCGCCACTGCATTTCTTGATCGTGCGCAGCCTGCTGTAGGTCCTCCAGCGTCGTCGGGACGGGAGTCTTGCGGTACACCGCGTTGAGAGCCGCAGTGCTGAGGCCTTGCTTGAAGCGGAAGGCAAGATCGACTGGGCCAAAGCCCGCCTTGTCACTGTACGACTCAAACTCCGTGATATACTCCTCGATGGAGTGTGAGCCCTGAGCCACCGATGCGAGCACGGCTTGAGCGCGTGCTCGTTCGTCTGGGTTGGTGAAGCGGCGATCGAAATCCGCTTCAAAGGCCTGGAAGTCCGCATAAGGGGAGCGTCCTTCCATGAGAGCCTCTGTAATGTTGCTGGCCCAGGTGGCCGCCGTACCCTTCTTCATGTACGAGAGCATAAAGCGCTGCTTGGCAGCATCGTCGGGGAACTCGTGCGTGTTGCCCTCGAAGTAGAGCCAGCACTCTTGTTTGAACTTGCGACCTTTGTCGCGTGTGCCATCAAACTCGGATGGCACGGAGACCTTGGTGCGTGTGAGTGGCAAGGCGTTTTGCGCAGCAGCAGGAGCAGCCGCTACGTTGTTGACAGCCGCTTGAGCGAGTCTGGCTGCGATTGCACGCTCCATGCGGAGTTCGCTCTGAAGATCGGTGATTTGTTCCTCCAGGGTGCATTGAGGAGGCGTGTGCATGCCCTCGAGGCCTGCGTCGTCTTGGGGTGCACTAAAAGTGCCCGGGAGTCCACGTCGTTCGGGCATTGGTGAAAAGCTTCTCGGTTTGAGTAGCTGACACGCGTGCAAGAACGAGTTCAGATCTCGATGTGCGATTTCTCGGTTTGAGTAATCAACACACGCGCGATCTTACTGAAAAGTGGTGGTGGTTGTTGGGGAGTCTTGTTCTACTGTCAGGGCGACGCTAGGAGCGTGGCGATGAGAGCAGATCTGGCTAGATCGTACTCGAGGCGAAAGAGGGAAGCGACTACAAGCGTAGAGGCAACCACAACCACCAGGAGTCTTGATGTGAGCGATGGACTTAGGGGTCGCGCTAGAAGCGGGATATCCGAGTTATTATTGAGTATGTAATCGTGAGGGGACATGCGCTAACCTAGAAGCGGGATATCCGAGAGAACAAGACTGGGGCGGGAAGTTCCGACGGACCGACGCACATATGAAGCTAGTGCGACTATCAAACATGACCAAACAAGGATGCAGACATATGTAATTGGATACTGGGAACGCACGCGCGAGGTTATTTGGTAGCATATAGGGGGTCAGGGCAGGAGAAATGGAAAGGAAGGGAAAATAGGCAGAAATATTCGTGGGACCATGACAGCATTGCTTTAATCCCGAGCTTCTTGAAAACCACGCTCATGAAGGCCGAGACGAACTGAGGACCCCAATCTGAGATGACTCCATCGGACAGGCCATGCTGAGACCAGACTTTCTCTAGCCACAGGTCAACTATGCCTTCAGAGTTGACTTGCTCAGTCGTCTTTGCGATGTGAACGCGCTTTCCCAGGCAATCGACCGCAACCCAGATAGAGTCGTATCCCTTGCTCTCAGGTAGGCCCACAATGAGATCACAAGTCGCATATTGCCAGCGGCGCATAGGTACGGTGTTAGGCATCAGCGGACCAAGTGGCGCATGAGGGAAGATCTTTGTTCTGTTGCACGCTTCACAACCCTTGACATAAGCCACTATGAAGCGAGTCATGTTAGGCCACCAGTAATTGCAAGACACCAACTCGTACGTCCGCCAACATCCAGGGTGCCCTGCAATCAGGCTGTCATGATGCGCGGCTACCACGCGCCAGTGTAAATCTCCGTCTTTAGGGACATAAAACTTGCCACGGTAAAGGGTGAGGCAATTCTCCTGAGACCATTCACTATTGCACAGACCACACCGCTCAAGGTTTGCTAGTGTGGCAAGGCCAAGAGTGACGACTTTGTCGAGGTTGACGGCGTTCTTGATGTTGCCCAAGAGCGCCTGCTCTCCCTGGTTGGCTGGAACTTGGCCGCGCCGATCACCCAGGACCTTGATCCATTCAGGTTTGAGCAGAACGATGTTTTCATTGTCATGCTTCACCCCCTCTTTATGATCTGGTCACCTCGACAGAGAATCGGCCTTAGTCATAGACTTGCCCGGCTTGTGTTCCATGGCAAAGTCAAACCTAGACAGATACAGAGACCAGCGCGCTTGCCGACGATTGAGCGTTTGTACTATGCGGAAGTACTGGAGGTTGTGATGGTCCGACCACACCTCGAACTTGTGCTCCGCACCTTCCAAGAAGTGCCTCCATTCTTCAAGGAGTGAACGATAGCGAGCATTTCCTTGTCATGGATCTCGTAGTTGCACTCTGGCACTGTGAGAGACTTTGACATATAGGCGACTGGGTGCCACTTGTCATTGTCCAAGAGCTGTGAGAGAACTGCACCGATGGCAAAGTCTGAACTGTCCGACTCTACACAGAAAGGTCTCGTTGCACTTGGTAGGACTAGCACTGGTTCTGAGGTGATGGCCTGCTGAAGCACTTTGAACGTGGCCTCCTGTGTAGAGGACCATTCCCACTCGTGGTCTTTTTGGGTGAGATCATGCATGGGGCGAGCGATGCGCTAGTAGTCCTTGATGAAGCGTTTATAAAAGTTGGCGAAGCCCAGGAACTGTTGGCCATTAAGCTACACCACATATCTTTGCAGGATCCATGCGCACAACTCCATGACCAATGATCAATCCCAGATAATCGATGAGCTCCTTCTCGAACGTGCACTTCTCTGGACGAAGGAACATGTTGTTGTCCTTGAGTATGCGCAGAACCACCTGAGTGATTTTGCGCAACTCCTCCTTGGTCTCAGCGTAGATCAGGATGTCGTCCATATAGATGATGACCTTCCCGTGCGACAGCAGATCGTGAAACAAGTCGTTCATTATTGTTTAGAAGGTGCTCAGCGAGTTGCTCATCCCAAAGAACATGACCAGGGGTTTGTAGAGTCTGCGATTTGTGGCAAAAGCGGCTTTCCACTCATCCCCTTCTTTGATGCGCACGTTGTTGTACCCCCAGCGAACGTCAAACTTGGTGAAGTACCTCGCCTTCTGGAGTTTATTGACCAACTCCTCGATCAGGGGCAGCGGGTAGCTGTTCTTGATTGTGATGGTATTCAACTTGCGGTAGTCCTGGATGAGGTGCAGGGATCCGTCCTTCTTCTTGATGAAGAAGACTGGTGCAGCCAAAGGTGACCTCGAAGAGCGAATGCATCCGGAATTCAGGTTCTCTTCGAGGAAGACATCGAGTTCCTTTTGCTCCTTGGGTGAGAGGTTGTAGACTTTGGTTCGCGCAGGCATCTCTGCATCGGGTTTGAGCTCGATAGCATGATCCCAAGGCCGTCATGGAGGTAATTCGTCGAATTTTTCCTTGTCAAAAACTTCTCAGTACTCATGGTATTCAGAAGGTACAAGTTCCTCGAAGGTTTTCACGGCGACATCGGGTTGTTCCTGCTGCACAAGTTCCTGAGACTTGGTGGCGTGTGCGCGCACATGTTCCTCCCAAGCTTGGGGGTGCACAATGTTTGCAAAAATGCGATTGTACTTGTCCCAGTCCTCGTTCCACAGGTCCTCGTCATCCAAGTTGTGGTCCACGCCTGGGAGTGCGAACTCCTCTTGTCCGATCGAAGTGACATGCACGTGCAGCACGTGCACCTTCTTCTTCAGTCTCAGCAATGATTTGTGGGGCACTTGAGCCATTGTGCCCGCTGGTTGAGCGTTTGTGGCACGACCGACCAAGCTGCACGGTAGGCGCTTACTTGACACCTGCGCTGGCGCTTGTTCGTGAATCACTGCCAACTTAACCAAAATTGCTTCCACACCTGGCGGGGTGCTTCCACTTTTGTGGAGATCATTTGACTGGAGGCCAACCCACGTGGTATATCCAAATTCACATGCGAGTTGCAGCCCATGGGGCATCAGGTCATTTCTACCATGCCCTGTCAGGGTCCCACAATATTTCGGCCTATTTTCCATTCCTTTTCCATTACTCCCGCTGTTTGTCCCTATATGCTACCAAATAACCTCGCGCGTCTGTTCCCAGTATCCATATATGCATGTCTGTGTCTTTGTTTTGTTTTGTTTGATAATCGCGCTAGCTTGATATCCGTTGGAACCCAGCTCTCTAGTCTATGTTCTCTTCGGATTCCTGCGTCTAGTGCATCCCCAGAATCCATAGCTCATCAAAGGCTCTTGGTGGTTGTCTAGGCCTCTGCTCCCAGCAGCCACCTCACTCTTCATCAGCACCCGATCTAGTCCAATCCGCTCTCATCACTGCGCTCCTAGCATCGCCCTGACAGTAGAACAAGACTCCCCAACAACCACCACTCTTCTACGTTCACTGGATCGTCTTCTGTGTACGTGTGTGTCTGAGCAGCGAGCAGACTAGTCCCGAGTGACTAGACATGAGACAGACATATGAACCTATGGGACAGCATACAGGGACAAGAAGGGAATTAGTGAGGAATAATAGAGAAATGATATGGGACCCTGACATCCACAGTCAATTAGAGCGGGGCAGGCCATGGAGGTATGATCGTCCAGTGCTTCTAGTAGCAGAGGGATCATAATCTTGTGGCTGGTGTTGGCGGATCTGATGTAATGACAATAGCTGGGATCCGCCGCTAAGGCCTCAGAGGGAAGGGACACAAAAATGGGTTCGTCCAATGATGATGACAACACTGCATTGTTGTGATCTATACATTCTTCAATTGGGAGAGAACTGAACCGGTTGGCACCACGAGCTGTGTCCTTACTTGCTTGCATTCCACTCAGCACGTGTAGCCATAAGTGCTGCGGTGATCCTCTCTTTGATGAGGCAGACCGTCATAGGGCAGTGCCCCATGTTGGTACAGGCATGGCACTTAATGGTCGTGCAGTCTGCGTGCATGCAGCCATGGTTGGTGTCAACATCCATTGGGCAAACATTGGGCTCTCTAGCTGGCACGTGTGGGGTGGGTGTGGCGACTGCTACTGGCAGTGCCACAGCCTTGGCTGGCGCAAGCGTTGGCTTGGTCGCGGCCATGTGGGAGATGCGAGTGAATGTCTGCATCTTGTGCCACTGCATCTCCTGATTGCACACTGCCTGCTGGATGTTGATGAGCAACATGGGACGGGGACCTTGTGATACACCATGTTGAGTATCGCGGTATTGAGGCCCTGCTTGAAGGGAAAGGCGAGGTTGGTTTCGCCAAAGCTGGTCTTGTCTGAGTAAGACTCAAACTCGGTGATGTAGTCCTCAATAGAGCAACTACCTTGCACAAAAGAAGCCAGTGCAACCTGTGCATGTGCCTTCTGGTCCGGGTTGGTGAACACCAGTCAAAGTCCTCACCAATGTGAAGAAGGTGGTGTAGGGCTCATCTCCTTCCATGAGGGTGTCGGTGATGTTGCTGGCCCAAGTGGCCGCAGTGCCCTTCTTCATGTAAGAAAGCATGAATCACATTATTGACTCATCGTCTGGGAATTTGTCCGGGTTGCCGACAATGTACAGCCAGCATTCCTGCTTGAACTCATGGCCCTTGTCACGGGTGCTGTCAAACTCTGTCCCTTCATGCATGGGTGACGAGCGTTGGTGACAACTGGAGCAGCTGTGGTTGCAGCATTGCTGAGCGTGGCAAGGCACATGGAAATCATGTGTTCAACATTAAGTTGTTGCTGCAAGGCTACAACTTGTGCGGTAAGCGCTGCAAGTGGGTCGGTGGTGTTGGTAACGTCAAGGGGCATGTGAGGTGGTGCAGTGTCTGCATCAGTTAAGCCATAGGTATTGGTGATCATCATGGGGTATGTCTTCTCAGGTGGCGCTGTGTTGGGTCTTGCAGCGTTCGGAAGAAATCACAAGGCCCAAATATTTTACATGGTAAGGGCTGCACGTTTAACTTCTCCTGACAAAGTGCATCTGATCTGCCACAATGTACCACACCTGATGAACAGGAGTGTCTGCCTCCCTAGTAGCTGAGAGGGCAGTCTAGGGGATCTGCTGTCCGTGAATGGGTGTGGCAGAAGTGAGCCCAATTGAAACGATAGGTGTGCACAATGAAGAAGAAAAGTGTGGTGGTTTTTGGGGAGCCTTGTTTTACTGTCAGGGCGATGCTAGGAGTGTGGCTGCAGGTGTAGATTGGTTGGGAGATGCAACTGATGAAGTGGGCTGATAAGACCCAACCACCAAGAGTCTTGCATGAGCGATGGATTCTGGGGATCACATTAGAAGCCGGAATCCTAAGTTTATTATGTATGAAAGGGAGAGGGGACATGGGCAAACCTAGAAATGGGAATCCTAAGAGAACAAGACTGGGGAGCTGAGTTCCAAAGGACACAGTGACAACAGGTTTGTGTAATCATCAAACAAGACCAAACAGCAATGGGGCTATGCATATACAGACTGGACATGCAAGGTATAGGGCAGCAGAAATAGGTACCAAGAACGGAAATAAATCAGAAAAGGACAAGAAATATTATGGGACCCTGACACAGCCCAGCGGAGGCTTGAGTGACAACTTGGGTGACAAGGACCCCAACAACACCGTGGAGGACCGGCTTGAGGTGCCACCAGTCACAGGCCCAAGTTGGACAAGTCCCAACGTGACAACAGACACTGTTCAAGACGATGCTGGACTTGTCCTGTGTGTCCCATTGCCCACAATGGCTGCATGACTCCCCATGTGCAATCTGTGTGCTGATGTCCAGTGGCCAGGCCATTGTGGTGATCATGTGAGGCAGCGCAGCCACAGCCTGCACCGAGACAATGACCGCAGGCAAGACCGTGATCACAACAACTGTGATGGAAGACGTGACTACAATATATATATCCACAAGGATTGTGACTGACACCATGATCAAAGGAGTCATAGCTGTGACCATGACCGTGATTGTGAACGTTGTCGCTAGTTCAAGCGGCTGTATTCTATCAACATTGAGTGATGAATGTTTGTACCAAGACAAGAATGCTCTGCACCATATTCAGATGGAGCTTCAAGCTGTGTTGTTGTCAGCCTCTCACAAAGATATGTACAGAAACTAGAGCACGGACATAGAAATTCCTGCAAAGGGTGGAGGAAGGCAAGTGCCAGCAGAAATTCGCGCTGCCAAGGATAAACAGCCTGTCAAACTGCTGCAGATAAAGTGGAAGTGTCTTCTCTCCTGTCACCCCATGAGGGCCACAAGGCAGCTTGCTCTCCTTCCTTCCTCCAACTTGTGCATCCTACAGTTCTCGCACTTGTGCTCATAACTCAAAGCTAGCATAGGCATAGGGCAAGAGATTGTCAGAACTTGCGCCGACGACTGGAACGGACGATCCCTCGCCGTTCATCATACCCCGCAGTATCCAGTGTCCAGGATTCATTCCCGACTCATGTCTTGTAATCCCCCGATCCGATTGTGCCCAAACCATAGTATATATACCCAGTTCTAGCTAAGTAATACATGACCAGTTGTCTCTAGTTCTGTTAGGTTATGAGCCCCGGCTCCTCTGACCTCGACCTCCTACTCTACCTCGCGCAACCCCTCGTACTCGACTCCAGCAGCCTCCGAGAATGACGGAAGAACAAAGCGGAAGAATCAGCATCGAGCCCCTGAAGGGCGCGGAGAATTACTCACCTTGGTCCATTCAAATTAAAGACTTGCTTAATGAATTGGAAGTTTGGGAATATGTTAACAGAGATGAAGTCTCAACCCCGACCACCGCCGCTGTATGGAAGAAGAAGGACACGAAGGCGTTACGGCAGATCCGCATGCGCGTCGCGCGCGATATCGTCACACTCATATCTGATGCCGAGACCTCGAAAGAAGCGTGGGACACGCTGAAAACGATGTTTCAACCGTCCGGCACTGTCGGCATCGTCACACTCAGGCGCAAAATATACACGCTTATGCTGCAGGAAGGTGGCGACATCGAGGACCATCTACGTGCGATGCGCGAGTGCCACGCCGAACTACGATCGCTCGGCGACAAAGTTGAGGACCGAGATTTTTGCCTAGCCATGCTCACGTCATTACCACCCACGTGGGATAGCTTCATTCGGTTGATCGACCTCGAGGATCTTCAGGGCACATCGACGATCTTCGCAAAAATCTCTCCGGCGAAACTCATGGCTCGAATCACCCAGGAAGCCAACCGAACCGCTGCGCGTGACGGAGACACCGACAACGCATTGGCTGTGGCCGACTCGACTTGCTATCGCTGCGGAAAAATCGGCCACTTCGCGTGCCAATGTCGGAGCGGACGACGCGACGGTGGACCACCACGCGGAGACTTCTCGCGTGCACGTGATCGGTTCAACCGCGGACCACACCCGGGACCGGGCCGTGCTAACATGGCCGATGAAGAGCCTGCCGAGTCCGACGACGAAGGAAACGTGGGATACGTCGCATGGATGGCACACGAAGCAAACAAATTCGCAGACCTGCCCGATCTTCTCCCAGGCGAAGAAAGTGACTCAGAGGACGAGGGGAGCCCCACCTTGCATTCAAAGCGTCCTCTGGCACCTGTTATTTCAACTCCGGAGCTACAATCCACATCGCGCGCGACCGAGGCGACTTCAGCGACTACCGCGCGACTCGTGGCGCAAGCATCCGAGGCATCGGCAGCGTGCCTATTCCAAAGATCGGCGAGGGGACGGTCAAACTTACGACATTCGCCGGTAACAAACGCACGGTTATTACCCTGAACAGGGTCGCGCACATTCTGACAGCTAGCGCAAATCTTGTTTCAATCAAGCGAATCACACGCACAGGGTCGAGTGTCAACTTTACAGAATCACGCGCGACTGTTACCAGCAGCACCGGCAACATCATCCTCACCGGCAGGAACGATGGCCACATGTTCCAGGTCAACGCCAAAGTCCTGCACGACACAGCGCTGGTCACGTGCACTCTCGACGAATGGCACCGGATCTACGAACATGTCAACCACGATTACCTCCGTGAGATGCACCGCGAATCCATGATCGATGGATTCGCAATCAGCGACCCTGACGCCAAGCCTAAGCAATGCACAGCTTGCCTCCAGGGAAAGCATCGGCTCACCCCTTTCCCAAAGGAGTCAACTACCACTTTGGGCGAAATTGGGGATATCGTGGTATCAGACGTTTGGGGTCCTGCACCAACCCGCGGAATACACGGAGAATTCTATTTCACTTCGTTCACAGACCTCAAGTCACGCTATTCAGTGCTATACTACTCGAAGATGAAGGGAAATCAACTCAAGAATCTCATCGCATATCGCAACTTCCTCCGGCTCCACCTTAAGTGCGACATCAAGACCCTGAGAATCGATAATGGCAGAGAATACCTGTCCGACGAACTGCGAGAATTTGCGCGCCAGGCCGGTATCCGTATCGAACTCACAGCGCCATACTCATCCGCACAGAATGGTATCACTGAAAGGCTAAACCTCACACTCCTCAATAGCGCACGGGCCATGATTCATGCACAAGACATGCCCAAACATCTCTGGCCAGAAGCCATCAATTACGCGAACTTCATCAAGAACCACGCGCCAACGCGCGCACTAATGAAGAAGACGCCATTTGAATCATTTTGGGGGCACAAACCGTCAGCAAACCACTTACAGGAGTTTGGTGCCGCTTGCTGGGTCCTCCGACAAGATGCAGCGTGCACAAAGCTCGACGCGCGTTCGCGCAAGTTCAAATTTGTTGGTTTCACTGAAGAATCGCGCGCGCACTGCTATTACAACGGGCCCGCGATACTCACATCCCGAAACGTGGTGTTTGCAGTCAACCCTGATTCACCGTCCGACCCTGATGACATCCCGGGATCGACGGCCAAGGGGGAGCTTCCCGCCAAAACAAATCCGCCGCCGAACCCTGCATCTCTGGCGCCCCTGCCCGCTCCCTCGGCCCTACCAATGACAGCGACCCTGCCGATCACACCGCCCCTGACCACCAGCGCGCAGCCACCTGCGCCGCCTGCGCAAGGCCGCCTGCGCCTCCATTTATGTGTCCAACCACGCAAGAATTATGCACATATTCACAATCCGGCGTCTCGCATTGGCCAGCACTGCACGCACAACGAATGGGGACCTCAAGGTATACACCGGCAAGACCCTGAAGAAGACCCTGAGGATTGTGATGATGAGGAACAGATCGAAGCTGCCCTGATGGCCGCTGCCGCACTGGAAGCCGACCCCCGCACGCGCGAAGAAGCGCTCGCATGACCCGAGGCCAGCGACTGGCAAGCAGCAATGGATACTGAGATCGCGCACCACACGCGGCACGTGGACACTTGTCAATTGTCCCCCGGATCGAAAACCGCTCAATTGCAAATGGGTTCTCACGACCAAATACGACGCCGAAGGAACCCCAGCCAAGAAAAAGGGGCACCTTGTTGTGAAAGGATTCACACAAGTTCCAGGGGTCGATTTCGATCAGACGTTTGCGCCAGTCGTCCGAATGGAAACACTCAGAACACTCATCGCGCTCGCAACGATCTTACACGCCGACATGCAGACAGTGGACATAGTTGGCGCATATCTCAACGGTCGACTCGAGGAGGCCATTTACATGCACCAACCACCAGGCTATGAAGACGGAACTTCGCGCGTATGCCTACTCGCGCTCGCACTCTACGGACTGAAGCAAGCAGGCCGAGTTTGGCACGAGCATGTCAAGAAAACGTTCAGAGAACTTGGATTCACACAGCTGATCACGGATCAATGTCTATTTATCCGAGTTCAGGGGGAGCGCTTCTGGTGGACAGCAATCTGGGTGGATGACATGCTAATTATCAGCTCGTCAACAAGCGACACAGCGCAGTTCAAAGCCGGGTTTGCTGCCAAGTACACAATCAGCGACTTGGGCCCTATATGTCAAATTGTAGGACTCGAGGTCCAGCGCACGGACGAAACGACAACAATCACGCAGCGCGCTTACATCGACAGGATCCTCGCCCGATACGGCATGACAGACGGGAATCCCGTCTATACTCCACTCAACGTCAACACCATCCTCGACAAACACGTTGGCCCTGTCGATCACGCGCTCCGCTCGCTGTTCCAACAAATGACAGGCGCGCTGATGTACACAGCCTTGGGCTGTCATCTTGACATCGCGCATGCAGTCCAACATCTCAGCCAATTTGCATCCAACCCGGCCCCTGAGCATCTCACAGCGATAAAACGAGTATACCGATACCTCAAGGCGACGCGCGACACCGGCATCACATACCGCGCGACAGGACAAATTGAATTTTGTGCATATGCAGATGCTGACTGGGCCAACGATCGCACGGACCGAAAATCAGTAACTGGACAAGCCATGATTCTCGCCGACGGCCCTATCACGTGGGCATCACGCAAACAGCACACGGTGGCAAAATCCAGTACAGAAGCCGAGTACGTGGCCGCATCAAGCGCTAGCGCAGAAGCCATTTGGCTGCGAAATCTATTAGCTGAATTGGGACTCACACACGATGCACCAACGCCCCTGTATATCGACAATCGCGGCGCGATCGCCACTGCCCTCTCCCAAGTCAACCATTCGCGCACGAAACACATCGACATCCACCACCACTATATCCGCGACCATGTGGAGAAGAAGGAAATCGAGGTCATACACGTACCGTCAACTGACAACCTTGCCGATCTCTTCACAAAGGCATTACCCCGTCCACGCTTCGAATTCTTATGCCATGCCCTGCGAAACAACGACTAATTGGTACATCGTCGCAGGGGGAGTGTCAGAACCTGCGCCGACAACCGGAATGGACGATCCCTCGCCGTTCATCATACCCCGCAGTATCCAGTGTCCAGGATTCATTCCCGACTCATGTCTTGTAATCCCCCGATCCGATTGTGCCCGAACCATAGTATATATACCCAGTTCTAGCTAAGTAATACATGACCAGTTGTCTCTAGTTCTGTTAGAGATGGTAGAGGAAATCGATCCACTTGCATGGTTTGGTAAGTCCTTAACCTTCTGCAAGCACTGATCTGACGATCTATAGGTTTTGTTGAGCAAATACACATTCTACACATTTCCTCTCTCTTTATTACAAAGTCGACTGGTCCAACTATATTGTTGATTGAGCACAGCTGTCATTGTCGCTCACATATCAATGCTTGCTGACCCTCGGATTATACTTCAGCGGAAGATCTATCAGCATTTGATGATTTGCTTGCCGAAGCGCACAAGTATATTTGGCCAGCTTGCATTTGTCCTGGTGGTCTCTATGGCAATGGGGATGTTCTTCACATGCAAAAGTCCTACAGGTGTAAGCTTCTTGGTCAAGTTGAGATATCTAAGTTCACCCTTCTGCAGGGTTACATTCTATGTGTGTGCTGGCTCAAATCAAGGATGACATGCAGCATTGCCATACTCTGGAAAATCCAATGATCAACCACCACCAGCAGAAAGCACTTTCTCACTGTAAGTTGATTGATGTACTGTCTTGGATCAATTGGGAACTCTTGCATCAAGTGGACCTTGATGATGAACCTCACATTGAGCAGCAGTGCACTTACCTTGGTACACATTCACTAAAATGATGGTTCACATCCATGGAGATCGATGAAGACGACTTGATTAACCAATGGAACATCTGCCACCACCCTGTACCCCCTCTCATATGCTCCCCCCCCCCAAACGCCTCTCCCACACATCACTTGTTTCCATTGTCATGAAAAGGGACATACTTGGGACATCTGCCTGGTGTGGCTGGTGTCAGCTTCTACAGTGCCCACTAGCAACACTGAGAAAGTGGCTGAATGGAGGAAGTCCCGTGTCCAGTGTTTTGGATGGCTAAAAGGGCCAAAAAATTGTGCAAGTAATTTTTTTCCCCATGTACTCTTGTACTTTGCTGTGTGCTCAACATATTGGAAAGGTTATGTCAGCTCAACTGCTCTGGATCAGTTGTGATGGCTTTTCGCTGCAGGCCACATGTTAAGGGCTTGGCAATGTGTTGTAGAATAGAGATTTGAGACATCAGACCTGAGAGGTAATTGGCTCTTCATTTGCGTGGCTGCTGAGTGCATTTAAAGGAATTTCGCATTTGAAGCACATGAAGTAGGGAGGGTTCCAGCCTTTGCTATATAGCATCGGGACCATATAAGATGACGATGCAAAGGGAGGGGCAAGGCTAAGATGAGCAGGTAGAATAAGAATCAGGCTGGAGTTGCAAATACTGGTGAGAAGGACTGAAGAGTACCGAACAAAGGTGAAGAGCAAAGCTGAAACAAAGGCTTGGGACTGAGAGAGAGGTGTATGCAAAAAACCATGCGAGGGGACAATGAGAGTAAATTGGGCATAGATCAGACAAGAAGTAAGGTATTTGAGCCAAGCTATGAGGCCCTGGGTGCTCTAGTCATTGATCATCATTGACGTGTTGCAGCTGTGACCTGCACTATGCAGGTGCAGCAGAGACGACTTGCCCTGCTGGGCCTGTTGCTGCTGCTGGTGCACCTAAGCCATGTGTCTTGCAAAGTGTCAGGGTCCCATAATATTTCTCGTCCTTTTCCAATTAGTTTCCATTCTTGTCTCCTTTCTGCTGCCTTATGTCTTGTGCATCCATTCCCAGTCTTGGCCTATGCCTCCCCATGTCTCTGTTTGGTTGTGTTCAATGCCTGTAGTTGCCATGGTCCTTTGGAACTCAGCTCCACAGTCTTGTGTCACGAGTATCTCGGTGTTGTATTGTCTCGGCATGATGTATGCTGGTGCTGGCAGTATCCGAAGCTCACTGCTTCTACTCACATACTGCCGCACCAAGGAGTGAAACGCGTGCAACGGCGCTATATTTTCTGCCCTTCCACTGGACACACACACTGAGTTCATGTCCACCTACGATGCCGGCAACCCTGCCGCTCTCATGACCGCTATTGAATCTCGCTACGGTGGCGCTCGCCCGGGTATGCGCTTCTTCGCATGCGAAAAACAGCTTTCCCTCACCAAACTCAATGACGAGACACTGATGCACGTGTACGACCATAACTCCGCACTCTCTTGCGAGCGCAAGTGCCTGCACGATCCCGCTGCTACCATTGCCAACCAGGACAAAGAAATCGATGTTTACTGCCTTCTTCGTGCCATCAAGGACGTTCACAGCGATATAGTTACCACTGCACATGCCAGTATTGGCGCAAGCGGCAAGGTCGGGCTGTCCACTCTAAAGTCTATGTTCCAGTCGGCGGATGACTTGTCCCATGGTTCAAACGCAGAGAAGGCAATGGCAGCACACAAAACTCAACCGAAGCCTATCACGGTCAACAAGATGATCCTCACCATTGAGGATGGGCTCAACTGCTTCCACACAGCGTGCGGCCTGAAGGCCTGTTTCTTCTGTGCATCCCCGAATCACCTAACGGGCAAGTGCTTCAAGCGGGCTGAACTTGTAAAGAAGTGGGAGGAAGAGCGCAAGACGTACAACTCGCAGTGCAAGAAGGACGGCAAGGGCAAGGGCAAGGAAAAGGTAAACACTGCAACCGTGGATGATGTCTCCCCAGGCGCAATGGGTTTCGAAGACGCGGCGGTTAGTCACTACGTCTACGCCACTTCATCTCAGCTTGCCAACCTCGCTTCACGGAGCTCTTTGATAGCAACAACTAAGTGGAACACTGACACGGGATGCTCGGCAACCATGAGCTGTCGGCGCTCATACTTCGCGTCGTATCATCCTCACCGAGTCGGTATCCAGCTCGCCAATGGGCATGTCGTTTTCTCTGCTGGTATCAGTTCTGTTCGCTTCATTCCCACACTTGATGGCAGAGATGCCTTGCCTGTTGAGTTCGACGACGTACTCCATGTACCCGACCTCACAGTAAACCTGTTTTCGATTTTTGACATGATGAGACGGAAGGGTATTGAGTTCTGCGGCAAGAACCAAACAGTCATATTCAAATGGGATGGACAAACTCTGTTCAAAGCCAGCATTACTGCACGCAATGTAGGCTACCTCGATGGCACAATGGTCAAACACGAAGCAAGCTCGGCTGTGGCAACTCCCCGCACGCTCGATCTGATCCACAGGCATCTCTGCCATGTCAACATCAATTCAATTCTAGCAATGCAGAGGTCTGGGGTGGTGACAGGGATCAAGTTCTCGGATAAGAAGCCCCATGCTACATGCAAGCCATGTTTAGCGGGCAAGATGCACAGACACTCAATCCCGAGGGGTCTGGCGCGTCGAGCGACACAACTCCTGGCGTATGTTCACGCAGACACCAAAGGGCCTTTGCCGGTCACGATTCACGGCTACAAATACTGGGTAATCTTCATCTGCGACTGGAGCCACTGGAGGGTGGAGTACTTCCTCCAGAAGAAGTCCGACATGACTGCCGCGGTGAAACATTACATTGCACAAGCAGAGACAGAAACTGGCTCCAAGCTTCGGATCTTCCACAACGACAAGGGTGGTGAGTTTGTGTCAAACGAGCTCGCTGCCTGGCTCGTGGATCGCGGCATACAGGCCAAACACACGGAGCGATCGAAGGCGTACCAGAATGGAGTTGCCGAGTGCACCCATCGGGACACAAAGGAGGGCGCAACCACCATGCTGATCGAGGCTGGTCTTCCTGTGAGTTTTTGGCCGTTGGCAGTTTCGGTGTATACCTACGTGAAGAATCAAGTGGTCACTTCTGCACTGCCTCCGGACGAAACCCCTCACACCAGATGGAAGAGTTGCAAGCCTAACCTATCCAAAATCCGTGTATTCGGGTGTTTGGCGTACGCGCTGGTGCCGGCAGACAAGCGGGGTGTGTTCGATTGTCACTATGTGAAGTGCATTTTTGTCGGATATGCTGTCAAGAAAGCGGGCTGCTGTCAGGGCGATGCTAGGAGCACGGCAATAAGAGTAGATCCGACTGGATCGTACTCAAGGGAGAAGGAGAGGGCGACTGTGGGTACAGAAGCCGACACAACCACCAAGAGTCTTTATGTGAGCGATGGATCAGGGGACGCGCTAGAAGCGGTAATCCGATGTTATTATTGAGTATGTAATTGTGAGGGGATATGCACTAACCTAGAAGCGGTAATCCGATGAGAACAAGACTGGGGCGGGAAGTTCCGACGGACCGACGCAAATATGAAGCTAGCGCGACTATCAAACAAGACCAAACAAAGATGCAGACATACGTAATCGGATACTGGGAACACACGCGCAAGGTTATTTGGTAGCATATAGGGGGTCAGGGCAGGAGAAATGGAAAAGGAAGGGAAAATAGACAGAAATATTCGTGGGACCATGACAGTACCCCCTCTTTTAGATGCGGTGCCTCGACGCAACAGGATTTAGCTTGCGCATTTCAGCGGGCACCAAACGCGCACAGGTGCGCTCGTCTGGGAGGGTGTCGTCCATGCCGGTGGTGAGAACCAGCGCGTCCATGGCCTGCTTGTGCCACTCCGCCGTGCGCTCAAAGAAGTCGGGAGGCATGATAGACCTATCAATGAGTCCTCGCGCGTGCACAGGGCGTTGCTGTGGGGGAGTGTGCACTGTGCGTCCGGGTGTTCGCGGTAGAATGCCGCCACAATGCGCAGCGCATGCTTGAGGTTCTCCGCAGGGACCCAGAGGTTCTTTTCGCACGTGTAACCTTTCCACTTGACCAGGAACTGCAGCTGGCGATAGTGAAGCCTCGAGTTCTCGATGCGCTCCACGTCGTACTCCTCTTCTTCCTGTCCGCACAGGCGGATCGGGGGCGGGGGAGGCGCAACACGATTGGGGATGGTGTCCGGATTGAAACGACGCAGCAGGGAGATGTGGAAGACGGGGTGTATTTTCATCTGCGTAGGAAGTCGTAGCTTGTATGCATTCTTGGATAGCTTCTGCACAATCGCGTAAGGACCAAGCCACTTGTCGTCCAGCTTGCGACTGGGACGCGTAGTGGTGATGTTCTTCGAACTGAGCCACACCTTATCGCCAACTGCAAACTCTGTGCCTTCGTCCCGACCATGGTTGTAGTAACACGCCATGTCTTCCTGCACCTTCTGCATTGCTGACTGCGCCTCTTGCAGAGCCTCCTTCATGTGGTCTGTGAACACGTCGGCCACTTCCACGTTACTCTCGCGCACGGGTTCAAAACCCATGCGTGGGTGTTCGCCATGCGCGTTGAAGAACGGTGTCTGCTGAATGGACGCATTCACACGGTTGTTGATCGCGAACTCCACCAGAGGGAGAAGCTCCGACCAATCATCCTGGCGCTTGTTGCAGAAGAGACGGAGGTACTGTTCGATCTCTTGGTTGAGGCATTCCATCTGCCCGTCTGTCTGTGGGTGATACGCTGTGCTGGGCATCGCTTTGATCCCGAGCTTCTTGAAGACTGCGTTCATGAATTGAGGACCACAATCTGAGATAACTCCATCGGATAATCCATGTTGAGACCATACTTTCTCAAGCCACAGGTCGGCTATGCCTTCAGAGTTGACTTGCTCAGTCGTCTTCACCATGTGTACGCGCTTTCCCAAGTGATCGACCGCCACCCAAATAGAGTCGCACCCCTTGCTCTCAGGCAGGCCCATGATGAGGTCACATGTCGCATACTGCCAGCGGCGCATAGGGACGGCGTTAGGCATCAGCGGACCAAGCGGCACGTGAGGGAAGATCTTTGTTCTATTACACGCGTCACAACCCTTGACATAAGCCGCTATGTAGCGAGTCATGTTAGGCCACCAGTAATTGCGCGACACCAACTCGTACGTCTGCCAACATCCGGGGTGTCCTGCAATCAAGCTATTGTGATGCGCTGCTACCACGCGCCGGCGCAAGTCTCCATCTTTAGGGACGTAAACCTTGCCGCGATAGGGGGTGAGACCATTCTCCTGCGACCATTCGCTGTTGCACAGACCGTGCCGCTCTAGGTTTGCTAGTGTGGCAAGACCGAGAGTGATGACTTCGTCAAGATCGACGGCGTTTTTGATGTCGCGCATGAGTGCCTGTTCGCCCTGGTTCACTGGAACCTGGCCCCGCCGATCCCCCAAGACCTTGATCCACTCAGGTTTGAGCAAAATGACGTTTTCATTGTCATGCTCCACCCCCTCTTTATGATCTGGTCGCCTCGACAGAGAATCAGCCTTAGTCATGGACTTGCCCGGCTTGTGTTCCAAGGCAAAGTCAAACCTAGACAGATACAAAGACCAGCGCGCCTGCCTACAATTGAGCTTTTGTGCCGTACGGAAGTACTGGAGGTTGTGATGGTCTGACCACACCTCAAACTTGTGCTCCACGCCTTCCAAGAAGTGCCACCATTCCTCAAATGAGCGAACAATCGCGAGTATTTCCTTGTTGTGGATCTCGTAGTTTCGCTCTGGCGCTGTAAGAGACTTTGACATGTACGCGACTGGATGCCACTTGTCATCGTCTGAGAGTTGTGACAGTACAGCACCGATTGCAAAGTCTGAACTATCTGCTTCTATGCGGAAGGGACACGTCGCGCTTGGTAGGACCAGCACCGGCTGAGGTAATGGCCTGCTGAAGTGCCCTTGAACATGGTTTCCTGCGTAGGTGACCACTCCCACTCACGATCCTTTTGGGTAAGATCATGCATGGGACACGTGATGAGCGAGTAATCCTTCACGAAGCGCCTGTAGAAGTTGGCAAAGCCGAGGAATTGTTGAACCTCCAGGACATTGCATGGCATTGGCCACTCCGTGACACCGCGTATCTTTGCAGGGTCCATGCGTACGACTCCATGACCAATGATCAAGCCCAAGTAGTCGATGAGTTCCAACTCGAATGTGTACTTCTCTGGACGAAGGAACAGCTTGTTGTCCTTGAGTATGCGCAGAACCTCTTGAGTGATCTCATGCAACTCCTCCTTAGTCTCAGCGTAGATCAGGATGTCGTCCATGTAGATGATGACTTTCCCGTGTGACAGCAAGTCGTGAAACAGGTCGTTCATCATTGTTTGGAAGGTGCTTGGCGAGTTGCTCATCCCGAAGAACATCACCAGGGGTTCGTAAAGTCCGCGATTTGTGGCAAAAGCGGCCTTCCACTCATCCCCTTCTTTGACGTGCACGTTGTTGTACCCCCGACGAATGTCGAACTTGGTGAAGTACTTCGCCTTCTGGAGTTTGTTGACTAACTCCTTAATCAGGGGCAGCGGGTAGCTGTTCTTGATTGTGATGGTGTTCAACTTGCAGTAGTCCTGAACGAGGCGCAGCGAGCCGTCTTTCTTCTTGATGAAAAAGACTGGTGCAGCAAAAGGTGACTTGGAAGGGCGAATGCACCCAGAATTCAGGTTCTCTTCGAGAAAGACGTCGAGTTCCTTCTGTTCTTTAGGTGAGAGGTTGTAAACTTTGGTTTGTGCAGGCATCTCTGCGTCAGGTTTGAGCTCGATAGCATGATCCCAAGGCCGCCTAGGAGGTAATTCGTCAAATTTCTCCTTGTCGAAGGCCTCTCGGTACCCATGGTATTCAGCTGGTATGAGTTCCTTGAAGGTTTTCGCGACGGCGTCGGGTTGTCCCTACTGCGCCAGTTCCTGGGATTTGGTGGCATGTGCGCGCACATGTTCCTCCCATGCATGGGGGTGCACAATGGTTGCAAAAACGGGGTCCTCCTTGTCCCAGTCCTCTTGCCATACATCCTCGTCATCCAAATCGTGGTCCACGCTTGGAAGTGCAAACTCCTCTTGTCCGGTCGAAGTGACGCGCACATGCAGCGCGCGCGCCTTCTTCTTCAGTCGCAGTAGGGATTCACAAGGCACCTGAGTTGTCACGCCTGCTGGTTGAGCATTGGTAGCTCGCCCGACCAGGCTGCGCGGTAGGCGCTTATGAGACACTTGCGCTGGCGCTTGTTCGCAAACCGCTGCCGACTTAACCAAAACTGGCGGGGTGCTTCCGCTTTTTGTAGAGATCATTTGACCGGAGGCCAACCCACGCGGTATATCCAAATCCGCGTGCAAGTTGCAG
Source organism: Auriculariales sp. MPI-PUGE-AT-0066 (assembly GCA_020744175.1). Classification (NCBI taxonomy): domain Eukaryota; kingdom Fungi; phylum Basidiomycota; class Agaricomycetes; order Auriculariales; species Auriculariales sp. MPI-PUGE-AT-0066. The sequence goes on from JAGTJP010000122.1 coordinate 58,631, forward strand.
CCCGCGGGGCAACGGGTCATTTCTACCGTGCCCTGTCTCCAACTGATATCGGGATCGTGCTTTTTCAGTCACAAAAACCGAGAATGACATCTGTCTTCCCCAAAGAACAGATAGCAAAAGTAATGCGCTCGGTGTGATTGCCGAAGCGCACTATGAGATCGACTATTTCCTTAATCGAACCTCCCTCGTTGAGCGCACCATCCACATTGTAGACTGGGATGACACGCTCGAGCTTCCTCGTTTGCAGATTGTGCTTGCGCACGAATGACTCATTGATGAACTCGCCTGTCGCTCCACAGTTGATAAGAGCGGGGCTCGCCACGGATCCACGATCGTCCAAGCCTTCTAGCAGCAAGGGGATCGTGATCTCACACGCGACATTGGCTGACCTGATATAATAGCAATAGTCGGGGTCAGCGGCTAAGGCTTCTGAAAGGAGAGACACGAAAATGGGTTCCCTCGAAGATGACGTTGCAAGAGCTATATTGTCGTGATCTATACATTCTTCGATTTCAAGGGAACTGAACCAGTTGGCACCGCGAGCCGTGTCTTTACTCGCGGGCCTCTTCAAAAACCTGAGGGGTGGCTGTGGTGCTGGCCGTGACCCACTCTGCGCGAGCTGCCATGATGGCTGCTGCAACTCACTCTTCGATGGAGCGCACTGACATGGGGCAGGAGTGTTGAATACATAGAATTCCTTCGCTTTTGACTCGCCCCTGAGCGTCTAATTCAACTCCTGTGAGTTGGATTAAGCGCCCACTTGCTTCCGCTTTGCTCCCGCATAGTATATAGCTGCATCGGGAAGCACCGGGATATCCCCTGGTTGCCTTTCTCCCGCTGCAGGTCTGTAACACTCACACACTCTAGCTAGAATTACAACTTATGGTTGCCTTTCTCCCGCTGCAGAGCTTTACAGTGTTCAACAGGTTATGAGCCCCGCGCACTAGGTGTCTACTTTTCATACACCACCTCGAGCACAACACTCTGCACAGCGATCCACCACTCCGATCAACACACACGCTTACCAGAAAACAGGAGAGCATATCGCTCACCTATCTGAACAGCAAGTGTCACGATCAGAGTTTCTGATTTCCTTGATTACCCGTGTTTCTGAGCAGTGAGCAGACTAGTCCCGAGCGACTAGACCCACATCGTTCCTGTATCCATCGCCCCTCACTCCTGCATACGAGCTCCAGCCACAAGTATAGCTGGTGCCAGGTGTACCTGACGGGAACTCGGCATCTGATACTCTGAAACTGCCTCCGGGTAGCGCGAGCCTCTCAGACAGCAGCCCGTGCGATTCATAGGAGCCTGTGTAGCGAGAATCCCTCGCCTTGCTCTCTAAGCCCTTCTGACGGTGCAAACCGAGGAAGTAAAACAACCCCTTCTGCTGTCGGACGAGTTGCCACAGAGAAGTAAACAGACCCTCGCCTGCCCTGCACTACACACGCATATCGAGGAACATCCAACAAGGCATCTTACCACACATCATGTCTGGGAACGACACCATCGCTAAAGTTGAAAAGCTTACTGCTGCCAACTACGCAACATGGTCGCTCGACATGAAGGCTTATCTGCTTTCCAAGGGCTGGTGGCGTACCGCCAATGGCACTACCACCAAACCCAAACCCAAGGACCCTGCAGCACCGACAGAAGCTGAGAGCACCGCCATGGCTGATTGGGAACAGCTAAACGAGCGGATCGCAGGATCGGTCTTCTTCACTCTTGGACCAGAAGAGCGCACCGCCGTGCAAAATGACATGGAAGATGGCGCGAAACTCTGGGCAGCTATCACAGCTCGCCACATTACTAAACAAGCCAGCTCACGCTTCAACGCGTACAATGAGTTCTTCAGCCTTCGCCTCCAACCAGGAGAGAAACTAGACGTCTTCGCTGGAAAGATCGCTGACGCTATGCGTCGCATCCAAGAGTACCGCGAGACTGGCTACGACATCAAGAAGCTGGACTCCGAACTCTCCTCCATGGCCATTGTACGAGCGCTCTCTGAAGAAAAGAGTTGCTCCATGCTTGTCACCAGCCTCCTCGGCGATGACAACAAGCTCGGAGACATACTCGAGCTTCGCAAGCGCCTAGTCACCGAAGACATCAACCGCGAGTCCAACCCCACCATGTACAACTTGAAGAAAACCAGTCATGGCGTACTCGTCGCAGAATCCACTCCAGCCACTCCCTCGTCCACAGCTGCCGCCGTCACTCCCAACGCTACCACAAAGCCAAAGGAAAAAGTCAAGTGCTCTCACTGCAAGAAGAACGGTCACATCGAAGAACACTGCCTAAAGAAGAAAGTTGAGGAGAAGGACAAGCTGATAGAAGATCTCAGAAAGCGCGTTGGCACCACCGCCAACGACAATTCAGCGCATCACATCACCTCCATCACCCCAACTATCATCGAATCGGCACGTATCGCTCTCTCAGCCATTGACAAACGTGTAATTGACGCATGGTTAGCAGACTCCGGCGCCACAGCTCATATGACGCCATCAAAGGAGTTCTTCTCCACCTACCATAAGTCAAACGCCACAGTTCGCGTAGCCGATGGAAACATCGTACCAGCAGCTGGGGTGGGCACGGTTGTATTTGTACCATGTATAAATGGCGTCGATAGTGATCCAATAGCTCTCTCGAATGTTCTTCACGTACCCCAACTCCAATGCAATCTGATCTCCACAAACTATCTGGTCAAGGAGAAAAGAATGACGATGTCTGCAAAGAACGATAAGATGATCTTTTCCCTCAATGATAAGGTCACTTTCACGGCAACCATTGGAGACAACTTCTTAGGCTACGCCGACATGAAGCTGGTACAGAACGATTCCCCAGTCGCTGCAGCACATCGCGCCACACTTCCCATGGACCTCTCCCTATGGCACAGACGCACCATGCATCACAATGCCGCAGGGATTCAAAGAGCCATCCGCGAAAGTATGATTACCGGCATTCGCATTGATAGCAAAGTCAAACTCGACCCCATTTGCGAACCATGCCTCGCTGGTAAAATGCACGCCAACCCCTTCAAATCAACTGGAACCAAGACTCAGGAAATACTCGGACTAGTACACGCTGACCTGGTCCAAATGCCAGTAGCAACACTGTCAGGGTATAAATACTTCGTTGCATATCACGACGACAAGTCAAGCATGCACGTAGCATACCTCCTCAGAAAGAAATCCGAAACGTTTGCCGCATTCTGCCAATTCAAGGCTTTCGCGGAAAACCAAACAGGACGGAAGATCAAAGCGTTCCAATGCGATGAGGGAGGCGAATTCACTGGGAAAGATTGGGACAATCTCTTCGCTGAAAGCGGTATCCTCAGAAGAGACTCCACGCGCAACAGACCTCAACAGAATGGTGCTGCAGAGAGAGCCAACAGAACCATCGTTGAAGCAATCACAGCCATACTTGCAGAGTCAGGACTCCCTCAGTCATTCTGGGGAGAAGCGCTCACAGCCTTTATTCATGTATGGAACAGGCTCCCATCATCATCCCTAACAGGAAAAGATGAGCCCAAAACCCCATACGAGCACTGGTACGGCACCAAGCCTGACCTCAGCCACCTCAGAGTCTGGGGATGTCGCGCATACACACACGTACAACGTGACAAGCGCAACAAACTAGACTGGCACATGATTCCATGCGTATTCATCGGCTACCCTCCTGGGTTCAAAGGATGGAAAACATGGGATCCTATCACAAAAAAGGTGCACATATCGGAACACGTCGAATTTGACGAGAGGTACTTCCCTCTCTCCAAACTAGACAAGGGACAGGAAACTGTAGAACCTACACAGACATTGGACTTCGGGGGGGTAGACGATTCAGAAGACGAACCAACACGTCCAAAGTCTATTCCAACAACCCAACAGCTCCAAACATGCCAGTAGCACCATCTACTCCTCCACGCCACTAGCCACAGCAATCCCAGTGCCACCACCCGCGCCTGAAATCAGACGAACTGGAAGACAATCCCAGCCCGTCAGAGATTGGCATTCTCCACTCGCAGATCGCCTGCCAGCACCAGTCACAACACCAATCCTCGCCGACCCCTACACGTTTCACAAGAAATAGAGGAAGAGAGGACAGACGCTGAGCGGATCGACCGAGAACTGTCAGAGGATATCAATGACGACGAAGATGTACACACCGCCGCCAATGTTGACATAAACGTCGGAGAACCACGTACTTCAAAGAAGCCATGACACGCCAAGACTCAACGAAGTGGGCAGAAGCCTTCGCCGAAGAAATGGCAGCACATGAGCGCAACGGTACCTGGGAAATCATCGAGAAACCTGACGGAGTAAAAGTCGTCGGATGCAGATGGGTATGCAAGATCAAGCGCAAAGCAGATGGATCAATTGAACGCTACAAAGCCAGACTGGTCGCACGCGGGTTCACACAACAACACGGAGTCAACTACTTCGAAACGTTCGCACCCACAGCCAAGATGGCCTCTATCAGGACCGTCCTTGCACTAGCGGCAGGACTCAACCTGAAACTGCGATCCATAGACATCAGCAATGCCTTCCTGAACGGTGATATCGACGCCGACGTATACATGGCTCAGCCTGAAGGGTTCGCTCTAGGAGGAAAGAACATGATCTGCAAACTGCGCAAGGCACTATACGGCACCAAACAAGGTGCCCGCGCATGGCAAATCAAGTTACATCACACCCTCACCACCGAGCTCGGATTCAAGGCCATATACAGCGACGGCTCATTCTTCGTGTATAGGAAGGAAAGCGACTTTGCAATGCTACCCTTCCATGTCGACGATGGAACTTTCGCAGCGAGCAGCAATGAACTCATCGACGACATCATCTCGCGCCTTGGAAACCACTTCAAACTTCGAGACCTCGGACCTACAAAGTTCTTACTCGGTAATCGCAGTCGAACAGGATATGCACAAGGGAACTGTCGAGCTCTCACAGAGGCAATATATCAATGACCTCCTCGAACGCTTCAGCATGATCAACTGCAAAGGCGTCACAACGCCCATGCTACCTGGAACCCGACTCTCGCGCAAAGACTCTCCCAACACCGACGAGGAAAAGGAAGAGATGGAAAAGTTCCCATATGGCAACGCAGTCGGAGCATTACTCTACGTGGCAACTTCCACCAGGCCAGATATCTCGTTCGCCGTATCATCACTCTGCCGTTTCATCTTCAACCCGGGACCTGTCCACTGGGCTGCCGTTAAACATCTCATGCGATACCTGCAACATACCAAGGAGCTAAGCTCACCTACAAGCGAGACTTATTCAATGCAGACCAATTCTTCGAAGCATACGTCGATGCAGATCACGCCGGAAACCCAGACAACGGTAGATCTACCGGAGGCTACGCACTCATGATTGCTGGAGGGGCCGTTTCATGGTCATCTAAACTCCAATCAATCGTGGCGCTATCAACCACCGAAGCAGAATACATCGCAGCCGTTGACGCTGGGCGAGACGCAGTATGGATGCGAAACCTACTGTCAGAACTTGGCTTCGTTCCCCAACGACCATCAAAATTGTCAATTGACAACCAAAGCGCAATCAGTGTGTCGAAGAACCCAGAACACCACGGTCGAATGAAACATCTCGACCTCAGGTTTTACTGGTTACGCGACGTAGTGGGAGCCAAATTACTTGAACCAGTTTTCGTATCTACCCATGAACAACTCGCGGACATATTCACCAAAGCGCTGGCACGCGCTGTATCAGTCAAATGCAGAGAAATGCTTGGAGTATCATTCTGAAGAGCACAGGACGCTCAGGATTCGGGGGAGTGTTGAATACATAGAATTCCTTCGCTTTGACTCGCCCCTGAGCGCCTAATTCAACTCCTGTGAGTTGGATTAAGCGCCCACTTGCTTCCGCTTTGCTCCGCATAGTATATAGCTGCATCGGGAAGCACCGGGATATCCCCTGGTTGCCTTCTCCCGCTGCAGGTCTGTAACACTATCACTCTAGTTAGAATCACAACTTACTGGTTGCCTTTCTCCCGCTGCAGAGTTCACAGTGTTCAACACAACCAGCCCCACACGTTTGAGAGAGACTTCTGGCTTAACCAGAGCTGCTTCCACACCTGGCGGGGTGCTTCCGCTTTTCGTAGAGATCATTTGACCGGAGGCCAACCCACGCGGTATATCCAAATCCGCGCGCGAGTTGCAGCCCGCGGGGCAACGGGTCATTTCTACCGTGCCCTGTCTCCAACTGATATCGGGATCGTGCTTTTTCAGCCACGAAAACCCGAGAATGACATCTGTCTTCCCCAAAGAACAGATAGCAAATGTAATGCGCTCGGTGTGATTGCCGAAGCGCACTATGAGGTCGACTATTTCCTTAATCGAGCCTCCCTCATTGAGCGTCCCATCCACATTGTAGACTGGGATGACACGCTCGAGCTTCCTCGTTTGCAGATTGTTCTTGCGCACGAATGACTCATTGATGAACTCGCCTGTCGCTCCACAGTCAATAAGAGCGGGGCTCGCCACGGATCCACGATCGTCCAGGCCTTCTAGCAGCAAGGGGATCGTGATCTCACGCGCGATGTTGGCTGACCTGATGTAATAGCGATAGTCGGGGTCAGCGGCTAAGGCTTCTGAAAGAAGAGACACGAAAATTGGTTCCCTCGAAGATGACGATGCAAGCGCTATATTGTCGTGATCTATACATTCTTCGATTTCAAGGGAACTGAACCGGTTGGCACCGCGAGCCGTGTCTTTACTCGCGGGCCTCTTCAAAAACCTGAGGGGCGGCCGTGGTGCTGGCCGCGACCACTTCTCCTCGTGCCGCTGCGAGAGCAGCCGCGACGGCTGTGGCAATCCGCTCTTCAATGGAGCGAACGGACATGGGCATGAGGCGTCACCCCGGTAGTGACCGAGGTTGCCACACGCGAAGCATTTAACAGTCGCGCGGTCTGCGCGACCACGTCCTCTGTTTGCGTCGACGTCCATAGGGTGAACGTCGAGCTCTCTAGCCGGTGCGCGTGGGGTAGGAATAGTGACAGCTGCTGGGAGCGTCACCACCTTGGCCGGGGTAGGAGTCGGCTTGGTCGCTGCAGTGCGCGACGAGCGAGTGAACGTCTGCATCTCGCGCCACTGCATTTCTTGATCGCGCGCAGCCTGCTGCAGGTCCTCCAGGGTGGTAGGGACCGGGGTCTTGCGGTACACCGCGTTGAGAGTTGCGGTACTAAGCCCCTGCTTGAAGCGAAAGGCCAGGTCGACCGGGCCAAAGCCCGCTTTGTCGCTATACGACTCAAACTCCGTGATGTATTCTTCAATGAGCGAGAGCCTTGAGACATGGATGCGAGCGCGGCTTGAGCGCGTGCGCGTTCGTCTGGGTTGGTGAAGCGATGGTCGAAGTCCGCCTCGAAAGCCTGGAAGTCTGCGTAAGGGGCGCGACCGTCCATGAGGGCCTCGGTGACGTTGCTGGCCCAAGTGGCCGCTGTTCCCTTCTTCATGTAGGACAGCATGAAGCGCAGTTTGGCTGCGTCGTCTGGGAACTCGCGAGTGTTGCCTTGGAAATAGAGCCAACACTCTTGCTTGAATTTGCGGCCCTTGTCGCGCGTGCCGTCGAATTCTGAAGGCACGGAGACCTTGGTGCGAGAGACGGGTGCGACGAAAGGAGCACCAGGAACAGCAGTTGGTGGGGCAGTCGCATTATTGACAGCTGCCTGCGCGAGTCTGGCTGCGATCGCGCGTTCCATGCGCAACTCGCTTTGCAGGTCGGCAATTTGCTCCTCCAGGGTGCGCTGAGGGGGCGTATGCATACCCTCAACGCCTTAGTCGTCGTGAGGTGCACTGAAAGTGCCTGGGAGTCCGCGTCGTTCGGGCATTGCTGTACGCGAAGATAAAGTATGTCTCTACTGAGACGATACAACTTGCGATGGCGATGAAAGGAGATCCGATTGACGCAGGACAGTGGTGGTTGTTGGTGGGGGGTCTTGTTCTACTGTCAGGGCGACGCTAGGAGCGCGGCGATGAGAGTAGATCCGACTGGATCGTACTCGAGGCAATAGAGGGAAGCGACTACAGATGTAGCGGCAACCACAACCACCAAGAGTCTTGATATGAGCGATGGACTTAGGGGTCGCGCTAGAAGCGGGATATCCGAGTTATTATTGTGTATGTAATCGTGAGGGGACATGCGCTAACCTAGAAGCGGGATATCCGAGAGAACAAGACTGGGGAGGGAAGTTCGACGGACCGACGCGAATATGAAGCTAGTGCGACTATCAAACAGGACCAAACAAAGATGCAGACATACGTAATTGGATACTGGGAACACGCGCGCGAGGTTATTTGGTAGCATATAGGGGGTCAGGCAGGAGAAATGGAAAAGGAAGGGAAATAGGGAGAAATATTCGTGGGACCATGACAGAAAGAGTATCATTGAGCTGGAAGCTGAGTGACCGCGTCCTAGACTTGAAGTTGAGAACCTCTCGCCCGCCTATGACGGGATCAAGGCTCTGATCCTCGGCATGGTCAACATGACTGATGGTCTTCCGTGGCCACTCAAAGCTGTCCCACAGACATTCTTGCAGATAGTACAACACCTCGAGGTGTGTCTGGACCACCATTTGAAATACCCTGATTTGGACTGATGTATGTGCGCAGAAAGGACAGGCTGTGGCTGCTGGTGTCACTCAGTTGCTGACTGAAGTGCAAGCACATTGGGACCTCGTGGCCCAGTTTCATGTGCCAGACGGTCGCGACGACAGGCTTCAGGCCCAGGTGGAAATATTCTTTCAGTGAGGTCTATCCGTAGTCAATGTTGTGTCGCTGAGTGAACATCTCGCAGAGTGTTATTCGGAGTTTTCATCAGACTCCGTGTTCTTCAGGTCACGCATCCCGTTGCCAGCCGCATCGCCGTCGATAGCTACAATACAGCTTTGGGCGAAGAGTCTCAGAGGGTTGCATCGGCAGCGCGTACCCTCGAGTCGGCCCGAGACTGGAAGGTAGCTAATGATGTTGCAAGAGTGACGGAGAAGCTTTTAGTTGCGGACACGGAATCCACGGCGAATTTTGCGATGTGAGATCTATGTGCCTTGTTGTCAGCATGGACTGACACACCTCCAGCGACCTGGACGTTTGTTCCGTGCCCCCTCCCAAGCCGAACGTGTTTCACGGACGTGACGATACCGTGAAAAGCTTGGTTGAGAAAGCTATTGAACATTCCACTCGACAAGCCTCAGCAAACCTGGGTATACTCGGAAATGGTGGGTTAGGCAAGATATCTTTGGTGCAGGTCGTGATGTGGGATCGCCCTATCGTGGAGCATTTTGGTCCACGTCGGTTCTTCCTCTCGTGCGAGCCGCTCGTTCGATGCAACAGGCGTAGGCGCGGCATTGAGCAAGCTGTTCGATATTCCAACATCGAAGGATACACCTCGAGAGATAATAACTCACTTGGAGTCGCACAGTCGCACACTGCTTGTGTTGGACAATCTCGAAACCGTTTGGCTGGTTCCGGATGACCGAGCCCGTAGTCAGCTCGAACTTCTTCTCCGCCGCCTGGCTGCGATCTCGACATTGACTCTGATCATCACCTCACGCGGCGTAGTTCTGCCACGCGGTATTAGATGGGAGAACGTCGCTTCTGCCACTCTCGAACCGTTCTCGGCCGAGGCGGCTCTGCAGACATTTGACGACATCGCCGAAACCTCGAAGAGCGACGATGAGACTGAACGCGCTGCGGTGATGGAGCTGATGAAGGATGTGGACTACATGCCGCTCGCCGTGACGCTGCTTGCTCAGCTCGCTCAGTGTGGCGAAAAGCCTTCCGTGCTTCTTCGGCACTGGAATCAGTCGCATACCACCATCTTACGGTCGGATCCGCTGGCAAGCGGCCGGGAGACAACGTCGCAGCATCTATAGCGGTCTCGATTCAGCTTCTGACAGCAGGACCCAACAGCGAAGAACCGCTACAACTGCTATCTATCTGCGCTCATCTCCCAGCGGGTCTGCGAACGTCTGTATTCGACCAGCTCATGCCGCTCTTCAAGGATCTAGATTCCAGTCGACGCAGCTTGAAAGCTCTTGCTCTGATCTCAGTCGGTCCTCAGGGCGAATTAAAAATGCTCAGTCCGATCCGGCACTTTGTTCTCAGCGCGCACCCGATGACGGCCGATCACAATGCAGCCATGCGGCAAATTCACTTCAGCATTGCTGCATCGGCTCCGACCAAACTATCTGAAGAGTTTACGACCAAGTCTACAGCCGTGGCAGCAGAATATGAGAACCTGAATGTGTTCCTGTTGCACTTGATCGACACCGAGGAACCCTCTCAGAGTCTCGTACATGCCGTCAGAGCGGTTTCCGAGTACGCATACTTGACTTCTCCATCGCTTACTCTCCTTTTGGCCCTGTGGAGTCGTCTCGATGCCCTGTGGAGTCGTCTCGATGGTCATGCACGCTGGCTGGCGGAGTGTTGCACTCATATTGGTCGCATTTACCTGCTACTCTGCGACTACTCATCAGCGATCGATGCTTTGCTCAAGGCTAGCGCAATCTTTGACCGAATTGGTTTCAGGCAAGCGGCTGCATACTGTGCACTTTTGCTCGGAGATTGTCGACGAAACCAAGGCTTCAACGAGGTCGCTGTCCAACAGTACACCGCAGCGCGAGACACCTTTCTGGAGTTACAAGACCATTTCAATGCCTCGATGTGTCTGATGCGGCTGGGTGGCATTGTGGCAGCTCAAGGAAAATACGAAGATGCAAAGCAGTATCTCACATCGGCGCGGTCTGCTTTTACAGGCGAATCTAAGCATCGGGTTTATGCTGCAGATTGCACCTCGAGTCTAGGTCGAATTTACACCCGGGAAGGCAACCTCGCCATGGCGGAGACCGAGCTTCAGATTGCTCAGTCCGAGTATCAGGTTTTAGGGAACCAATGGGGCATCAGAAAATGCATGCGACTGCTTGGTGACCTGCGGCGCCGACAGCGGGATTTCTCGTCGGCAGAGGAACTGCTAGTTTCAGCGCGTGAGCAATCCACTCGTACGGGGATGCCGTTGGAGCAAGCGGGTTGCATCAATGCAATCGGTCTGCTTCGCCGTGACCAGGGACGAACGCATGAAGCTCTTGAAGCATTCAGAGCCGCCGCACAGATCTACGAGCGTATGGGAGCAGCAGTTTGGCTTACAAACTGCCGGCTAGCAATTGAAGGTTTGGAAAACGTGCCAATCTAGGGCGAACGCTAGAGTCTTCTGGAGCCACCTCTCCAATTTGCAGATGTGTTTTTCCGCACCAAGTCTGACTAATGACGTAGATACGTAATCAGATATCCTCTGCTTGATCGAACGACCTGAGCGGTTACAGATTTCTTCTCGACTTGCAGCGCGGCACAAAACGAGCTTTAAACTTGTCGTGTTCCCATTGTTGGAGCAGGTGTTGAATTCTGGAATCTTCTCGACCCTTCCGTACCTTTCCGTACCTTTCCA
>JAGTJP010000123.1:0-68674 GCA_020744175.1 Auriculariales sp. MPI-PUGE-AT-0066
CTGATTATTCCCCGTTGCTTCACTACGCTTGAGGCTGCCTCACAGGAAGAAGCCTGAGGTTACCTCAGGCAAGCACGGGCATGCATCGAGCGCACATGAGGTGCTCCTGAGGTACCCTCATGAAGTGCACTGATTATTCCTATGCGTGAGGCTGCCTCACAGGAAGAAGCCTGAGGTTACCTCAGGCATGCACGGGCACACGTCGAGCGCACATGAGGTGCTCCTGAGGTACCCTCATGAAGTGCACTGATTATTCCTATGCGTGAGGCTGCCTCACAGGAAGAAGCCTGAGGTTACCTCAGGCATGCACGGGCATGCATCGAGCGCACATGAGGTGCTCCTGAGGTACTCTCATGAAGTGCACTGATTATTCCCCCGCTTGCTTCATGTGCTACGCTTGAGGCTGCCTCACAGGAAGAAGCCTGAGGTTACCTCAGGCAAGCACGGGCATGCATCGAGCGCACATGAGGTGCTCCTGAGGTACCCTCATGAAGTTCACTTAATATTACATGCTGATTATGTACGAGATCACCTCGTGAGACCAATCAAACTCACGTCGGTGTTTGAATATACCGGCATTTGGCGATTTTTCGCATCAAACCTCAGTAGATGATTTTGTTTCTTCTAAAGTATGATTTTCTGAATGAGATTACTTGTTTTTTTGTGTGCTTGATTGAACTAATCCAGATTATTCATTATACACTGTGGAATTGCTGAATTTGTGAAAAATCAGGGATTTGATCAGAGATGGCCTTCAAGAATTTATATTTATGGATATTACGGTATCAAATGATCTCTCCCCAATTTTCAGGGGTTCACTAGCACTACTTGAATGCAGAATCACACGCTCCGGTGTTAGCCGACTCACCTACAGCTCAACAATGATCATCTGCTGCAGGGCACCAGAATGGAGCTAAACCCAAAGAGCACGATATTTGCAGCTGTTTCATGTATTATAAGCTTTTAATATAATTTTTGTGCCGAAATAAGCACCTTCGGATAGCCCCGAGCTGAAAAATCGAATCGATTCCTAGTGGAATATCAAAATAGAGTACCTTCTATTGAATTATGGCCACACATTTTATCATTAGCTTACTGCGCAAGAGTTTTTTCTCAGACAGAATGGGAGATGTACTACTGTGATTTGATCACTTATTCGTCTCATTTCAGTGTCTCGTTGTCCCGCTATTCAGGTAAAACCCGTTTCTGACCAAAATTGGACCCTGATATTTTGATGTCGCACTAAAACTATGTTGAATTGCCTCAAACCCTTGAGAATTTGGGAGAGATCATTTGATACCATCCTCTCCGTAAATATAAATTCTTGAAGGCCATCTCTGATAAAATCCCTGATTTTTCACAAATTCAGCAATTCCACAGTGTATAATGAATAATCTGGATTAGTTCAATCAAGCCACAAAAAAACAAGTAATCTCATTCAGAAAATCATACTTTAGAAGAAACAAAATCATCTACTGAGGTTTTGATGCGAAAAATCGCCAAATGCCGGTATATTCAAACACCGACGTGAGTTTGATTGGTCTCACGAGGTGATCTCGTACATAATCAGCATGTAATATTAAGTGAACTTCATGAGGGTACCTCAGGAGCACCTCATGTGCGCTCGATGCATGCCCGTGCTTGCCTGAGGTAACCTCAGGCTTCTTCCTGTGAGGCAGCCTCAAGCGTAGCACATGAAGCAAGCGGGGGAATAATCAGTGCACTTCATGAGAGTACCTCAGGAGCACCTCATGTGCGCTCGATGCATGCCCGTGCATGCCTGAGGTAACCTCAGGCTTCTTCTTGTGAGGCAGCCTCACGCATAGGAATGTTCAGTGCACTTCATGAGGGTACCTCAGGAGCACCTCATGTGCACTCGATGCATGCCTGTGCTTGCCTGAGGTAACCTCAGGCTTCTTCTTGTGAGGCAGCCTCACGTGTAGGAATAATCAGTGAACTTCATGAGGGTACCTCATGAGCACTCATGTGCACTCGATGCATGCCTGTGCTTGCCTGAGGTAACCTCAGGCTTCTTCTTGTGAGGCAGCCTCACGCGTAGCACATAAAGCAAGCATAGGAATAATCAACGCACTTCATGAGAGTACCTCAGGAGCACCTCATGTGCGCTCGATGTGTGCCCATGCTTGCCTGAGGTAACCTCAGGTTTTTTTTCTGTGAGGCAGCCTCAGACCTTCAGAAGTTTTTGAAATTCGGGACCCCCGGAGGCCTACCTCAAGGCTTTTTTGGCAGATAGCCTATGGGGTCCAAAACGAAAGTTATGGGGTGGTTTATTACAACCTCGAGGAGCATTTCTGCACGAATCGAACCCGAAGGTCCTTCGGCGACTGCTACCAGCGAGCGCTCATATGGGGCGGCCGAACGAGCGACATTGAGCGCCCAGGCGAAACTGTGGTGGCGTTCAGTCAGTATCAGACAGCACGCGCGCGCGCGAGAGCCGAAGCTGACAGTACGTATACGTTATGAGGAACATTTATAGAACAATGAATCTCGAACAGCGTGCCCGTGTCCTGGCTATGACTGCAGTAAGTTTAAAGATCTCTCCTCTACACAGATATTTCACGTACGCATGACTGGGTATACTCGAGATGCAGTCACGGCCTGCAGCTGAGCGTGTCGCGGATCCGTGTGTATGCAGAATCAAAACACGAGCTAGGAGCTCGGCTAGGCCGTTCCTACAGGTGTTAGCCGTGCGAACTTTGCGAGCTAGACAAGGGAACGAGCAGAAACGCGATTCCAACCCCGCTGTCAGCGCCCGAATCTCTCTCTCTCTCTCTCTCCTTCAGATCGTCACACCATCTCATCATGCCCGCGCACGCGCCCACTCTCTACATCCACTGTGCCCAGTGTAGCCTAGTGCTCGTCCGCAGCGATGTTTCTGGTGTGCTGAAGCCAATTTTTCGTTACAGGATGCCGCGTCGCGCAATTGACGCGTCGTTGACAGCATCTGCCACCGTGTCTGTTATGCCAGTTCCGCGTTCTCGTCCCTGATTGGATCCCATCTGCTCTGTCCCTCCTGCTTCCTGTTGCGATACCCACTCTACCGCTTGCGATGAACCCGTCCCGTTCGTGTCAAATTCGCAGCAATATCCTACGCAATACATCTGAGGACTGCGTGCCCTTCGTTCTGATGTATCATCCGGCGTGCTGCCCATGTCTCCGTGACCGCCTACGCCTTGCCCTGATCACCGGACAGCTCGCTGAGGTGCTGACGACACCTGGCAAGACCCTACCGATCACCTATTCGCGCAAAAGCCGTCTCCGCCGGCCCGCAGTCTCCCTCGGCGCGTTGCAGCTTCGCCTAGATTCACCGTACACTGCGCCGCGCGCCCAGCATCTCGCCGAACCTCTCGAGCTTGCCCAATGCAGCGTGCAGCTCCGCTTCTGCAGCATCGAGCCTGCCACATCGCAGATGAATCTACCATACAGCCGCCGGCGATGTCTTCTGAACATCAGAGGCCGAGCGCGCCATCGTATTCTTCTCGCGCGCAGTAGATCTGCCCGAGTACCTGCCGGCACACCGCGCGGCATCGACCTCCTGGCACATCTGGATCAAGATCGCCTGAGCAGCGAGTATCTCTTGCTGGGCCGGTCAGAACGACACTCTTGCAGCAGCAGCGACTGGCCACGAAGGTGGGCGCAGACAGGCCTCGAGGATTTGGAACCCACAGCGTTCGGCGCAGAGCTTGCACACAGTCTGTAGATTTTTGGCTGCATGCGCCGCTTCTCTGCGTTTGATCTGCCTGCTTCGCAATTAGACTGGAATCGTGCACAGTACATGTATTCTTCACAGCGCAGTCCGCACAGACCTCCCTCCCGAATGAGATTAGATCAATTATGAGTCACGAAGCTTTGCTATCCACTCGCGGCATAAGGTAGCAAGACTCTGATTTCCTATCGCCGTCAAAATCTCCTCCGCAATCGAAAAGTTTTCCGTGGCGTCTTGTAACCTGTCTTGACGGAGACGTAGTTTTCCGAGGTTCAAATGATAGTGCGCCAGATTGGACCGGTTTCCCGTTCGCTTGAATATCTCCCGCGCGGTGGCAAGATGCTTCTCGGCCGAATCATAGTCATTCTGGCACACGCGCAAATCGGCAAGATTGAGCGCGCATTGCGCCATGCTGGTTAGCTCGGCAAGCGCTTCGAACTCGGCAAGCGCGGATTGCAACTCGGCATCTGCTTCAGCAAAGTTGCCCAGAACGATCTGGATTCCTCCGAGGCTATTACTGCATTGTGCCGCGCCAAGCCGATCCCCGCGTCGCTTGAAAACGTCTCGCGCGGTGGTGTAATGTATTTTTGCTTGAGCGCGATCGTTGCGAGATCCGCAAATGACGCCGAGGTCCTGAGCGCATCGTGCGGCATTTCTTTCATAGCCGAGTTCGATAAAGGTGTCTTTTGCGGCCAGTAACTCGCGCTCGGCTGCCTCGAGGGAATCTTGCATTGTTAGGCACTTTCCTAGCAATCGCCCACAGTCTGCCTCCTGAAATTTGTCGCCAAGTGTGGTGTAAAGCTTGCGAGCGGCATGCAAGTTGACCACTGCGAGCGCACATTCATTTTGAAGGATTTGGGTGCGAGCAATGTTCTTCAGGCATGGAGCCAGCCAGACAGGATGTGCGTCAAGACGCTGGCGGAATGCCTCGCGCAAAGTGGTCGACGGAACCGTCCAGTACGCGTACTCGGACACAGCAAATATTGCATCGAAAAGTTCCCGAGACGGTTCCTCGATATGGATCAAGTGAAGTAGAAATGACGTCAGATTGCCGTACTCCGGAGCCACATTCTTGGATAGCCGTGGGAAGTCTTCTCCCACATATGTGGGACAGGATGCCGCGATGTCAAAATATATCTTTCGTAGAGCCGCGGCGTGGTTCATCGCCATGGGATGGTGCTTCAGTACGAAATGTCGAACCGGACTGAGCATTTTGAGCTCATCCTCGGGGCCAATTGAAATGAGAGCGAACTTGAAAAGCAAATCCCTCGCCCTGTGTATGTCGTCAAAGTGATCGTCGAGCTTGTCAAAGACGGCCGGCCGGAGACCATCGGGCAGGTGCGCACAGATGGACAGCAGCTGCTGTCCTTGCATTCCATTGCGCATCCCTTCAAGAAGATCGAGAGATATCTGAATTGAAACATCCACGCTCGACTCGCGGTCGTCACCGTCTGAGCGAATAAATTCAGTCTTCGTTCGGTGCCACCGTTGTAGGAGTTGGGAGGGCGGATTCTGCAGCTGGGCAAGCTGAGCAAGAAGAGTCACTGCAAGTGGCATACAGTCCACATTGGCGAGCAACGTGTCTAAGGCGTTGCGCTCGGATGCGAGGTCGGGTCGTCCTGCAATCTGCTGGAAGGTCTCGCGAGCGGCTGCGAGTGAAATGGTTTCAAGGCCGGCCGACGGCGCATATGACCACCGAATGCCATTGGGCGGTACTGCTCCTCGCGAGGTGATGATCAAGGTAAGGGTCGGGATGCCGGCAAGACGCTGCAGCATCCGCTCGGTATCCTTCTGCGCCGTCGCGTTTTTGGAGAAAAGCAGCGTTTCCAGATTGTCCACAATCAACAGAGCGCGTGAGATAGTCTCAAGATGTGTGATCGCCGCTGAAAGGGGATCGGAGGATTCTGGTAGACCGAGCTGGCCTGCGAGTAGCTGGGCCGCGGCGCCGACATCACTGGCTCCTTCCACAGAGACAAAATACCGCGAGTCTCCCACAACACCCACCACACGCTCGTCGTAAATCACTATTAGCGAAAGCGAAGTCTTGCCGATGCCACCCGACCCCATGATTGCGATGCGCGCGCCGGTGCTAGTACAAATGAGCTCGACGATGATGTTCACCGAATCATCTCGTCCATAGAAGAACGTCGGCCGCGCGGGAAGTTTGGCCCAATTTGAACTGCAAGAAAAGTACAATCAGGAGGCAATCGGCGAAGCTCGTCAGGGCTCACATGGTCAGCTGCTTCTCCCTGCTCAACATCACCGCATCGCGAACCTCGGTTACAACTGTGTGCGTTGCTTCCACACCTTCACGGACGGCGTCGATATCGTCGTGAACCGCGACGACGCCAACGGCAGTCTCCTGGACGACATGACTGATGAACTGAACTTCCGTTCTGGTCTCTGTCGCGACAGTGAGCGTCGTATCCGCAGCGCTCTGAATCCTTATGACGCATTCCGAAATCGATTCGACCGTGTACGCGGTGTGCGCCACAAAGCGCGTCTGGAGATCATGCCTCAGCATCAACGTCATGACCACAAAATTGATCATGGCTCACCTGAAGTCTCACAAGGGCTTCCTGCATCCTGGCCGACTCATCCTGTATTATCGCGTTGACTCGATCTGTTAGTAGGAAAGCTTTGGCAGGATGCGTCTTCTCGACGATGCGCAATCGGATGATTATGCGTTGCATGTCCCTGCGGGTGTGTTAGCCCAACTCGCGGCCATGCTCAAGGAACAGCTTACGCAAAGAATTCCTCCACGAAACTGGTCAGCTCCGACTGGTGAGGACTGGCATCTTCCTTGCGTACATTGCAAACGATGGCGATACGTTGACTCATCATCCTGATTAGATCATGTACCCTGTCAGGTATGTCCAGAGAATGCTGGTAGCGAGAAGAGTGATCAGTTTGGTCCTCGTACGCGTGACCGGTGCACACCTCGACCAGTTTGGCGAACTGCAGGATGGTTTGCGGGATCGCCTTCCAGGGCCATGGTGCACCCTCTGTCATGTTTGCCATTCCTTCGAGCACGATCTTGAAGCCGTCGTACACCACCTTGGAAGTCGATGGGTTCAGCTTAGATCTGTACAGACTGAGTGTGAGAAAGTGAGCAGCAGTGAATGCAGTACACAAACAGGTCCTGAAATATCAATTAAATCGACGATACCACTATCTCTCGAACACACGCACAATGTCAGGCTTTGCATTCGAAAGCTCTAGGCAGCGAGCCGGGTCCAGCACCAGTTGCGCGACACCCTTGTCGATCTCCGGAATTGTCAGGCGACGGCCAAGACCGCAAGGGATTACCGGGACGCACTTTGAGCATCGCACCGAGTTCGGCAATTCCGAGCGACCATGTTTGGATTAGTCCGGCTGTGCTCGATCCTGAAGCGATACTGTCCAACCAACTCATAGCGAGGCGTGTCCGGATCAATGCCACAGACTCATTGACAGTGCTGCGTAGGCAAATTGAGCACGAGAACATTTGTCTTTGACTTCACCTCACTCGTTGAACACCGTGAGATGCGACACCGCCAACACGTGCAGAGCGCCTGGCCGTTCCTTGCAGGCGGCGACGACTGCCGCGACCAACACGGCCGCATGTTCGGCCAACTTTCGCGCGGAGTTTCTAGCTTTCTTCGTGGTCCCTTTCTTCGTGGAGAGCGCCTGTAATCGCACAGTCGCGCTGTCAGTGATCCCAAAGACGATCGCACAGGTAAATTGGCATGGCGTACCTGCGCTGCCAGTTCCAGCTGGTTTACGGAGCGCTGTAGCTCCACGACAACATCAGGAAGAATGACCGGGCGAGTAACATCTGCAGCAGGGAGTGGAGGGCTAGAATCGGACATTGTGGATGAAGGGCAAGATGCTGCGACAAGGTCGCGGCACAAGGCGCAGGACCCTTCTAATCCCCCCGCAAACAAGCTGTGCCGCGTTCAGGAATACGATGCCTATGAGACTCATAGTACGAGTGGACTTCGTTCACGCTCACTGAGTTTCTCAAACATATCGCCATCAACTCTTGCTTGCTTGCGTCTCGTTTGCGTCGTCTCGCTCGCGTTCCAAATGGCGTAAAAACAAAGACGGCATGTATATTTGCGAATGCATGCAGGCAACATAGTCCAGGGGTTTGAATGGCCGAAATGTTTTGCCTGCTGTGCGCACCCACGCACCGACGCTTGCCTGCAAAGGGTCAACAACAAAGGACCTTCGAGCACGCCGTCGCTGCGCATACAAGTGCTATGACTTGAAAGCACAGGTCAACTGCTCAGCAAACGTCTTTACTACTTGGCTGGCCACCTTGATCGCCATTTTTCTAGCCGTGATCGATGGGTTAGAATATATCGGCATAACGCGCGAGATGGGAGCAGAAACGCGTTCGAAAGTCCGCCTCCGTTGCTTTGTTTCCTCCGCGGCTGTTATTAGGCTAATCGAACCGCGAGTATCTCGTGCTGGGCCGGCTAGAACGACTCTTGCAGCAGCAGTGACTGGCTAGGAAGGCGGCCGCAGACGCGCCTCGAGGATTTGGAACCCACCGCGCTCGGCGCAGAGCTTGCGCGCAGTCTGTAGATTGTCGGTTGCCTGCGCCGCTTCTCTGCGTTTGATCTGCCTGCTTCGCAATTAGACTGGAATAGTGCACACTACATGTATTCTTCACCGCGCAATTTACACAGACCTCCCTCCCGAATGAGATTAGATCAATACAATGATCACGAGTCACGAAGCTTTGCTATCCACTCGCGGCAGTCGGTAGCAAGCCTCTGATTTCCTATCGCCGTGTGAATCTCTTCCGCAATCGAAAAGTTTTCCATAGCGTCTTGTAATCTGCCTTGAGCGTGACGTACTTGTCCGATGGTCAAATGGCAGTACGCCAGACCGTTCCGTTCTCCCGTTCGCATGTATAACTCCCGCGCGGTGGCAAGATGCTTCTCGGCCGAGTCATAGTCATTCTGGTGCGAGCGCAGATTGGCAAGAATGAGCCTGCAGTTCGCCATGCCGGACAGCACGGCAAGCGCTTCGAACTCGGCAAGCGCGGATTGCAACTCGGCGTCTGCTTCGGCGAAGTTGCCCAGAAGTAGCGGGATTAATCCGAGGCTTTGAGTGCATTGTGCCGCGCCAAGCCGATCCCCGCATCGCTTGAAAACGTCTCGCGCGGAGGTGAAATGGACTACTGCTTGAGCGTAGTCTTCGCGCAATATGCAGATGGTGCCGAGCTCCTGAGCGCATTGTGCGGCATCTCCTTCGTCGCCGAGTTCGATGAAGGTGTCTTTTGCGGCCAGCAACTCGCGCTCGGCTGAATCGAAATCATCTTGCATCCTTCGGCACCTTCCTAGCAACCACCCACAGACTGCCTCCTGAAATTTGTCACCAAGTGTGGTGTAAAGCTTGCGAGCGGCATGCAAGTTGGCCACTGCGAGGGCATATTCAGCTTGACGGAGGTGGGTGCGAGCAACGTCCTTCAGGCACGGAGCCAGCCAGACAGGATGTGCGTCAAGACGCTGGCAGAAAGCCTCGCGCAAAGTGGTTGATGGAACCGTCCAGTACGCGTACTCGGACACAGCCTCGATTGCATCGAAAAGTTCCTGAGACGGTTCCTCGATATCAATCAGGTGAAGTAGAAATGAGGTGAGATTGCCGTACTCCGGAGCCACATTCTGGGCTAGCCGTGAGAAGTTCTCGTCCATACGTTTTGGACCGGATGCTGCAATTTCAAAGTAGATCTTTCGCAAAGCCGCGGCGTGGTTCATCGCCATAGGATGGTGCTTTGATACGAAATGTCGAACCGGACTGAGCATTTTTAGCTCATTCTCCGGGCCGATAGAAACGAGAGCGAACTTGAAAAGCAGATCTCTCGCACCGTGTATGTCGTTGAAGTGAGTGTAGAGCTGTTCAAAGACGGACGGCCGGAGACCATCGGGCAGGTGCGCACAGATGGACAGCAGCTGCTGTCCTTCCATTCCATTGCGCGTCCCTTCAAGAAGATCGAGAGATATCTGAATCGAAACATCCACGCTCGACTCGCGGTCGTCACCGTCTGAGCGAATAAATCCAGTCTTCGTTCGGTGCCACCGTTGTAGGAGTTGGGAGGGCGGATTCTTCAGCTGGGCAAGCTGAGCGAGAAGAGTCACTGCAAGTGGCATGCAGTCCACGTTGGTGAGCAGCGTGTCTAAGGCGTTGCGCTCGGATGCGAGGTCTGGTCGTCCTGCGATTTGCTCGAAGGTCTCTCGAGCAGCTGGGAGTGAAATGGTTTCAAGACCGGCCGACGGCGCATAGGACCACCGAATGCCATTGGGCGGTACTGCTCCTCGCGAGGTGATAATCAAGGTGAGAGTCGGGATGCCGGCAAGACGTTGCAGCATCCGCTCGGTCTCCCTCTGCGCCGCCGCGGTATTGGAGAAAAGTAGCGTTTCGAGATCGTCGACAATCAAAAGACCGCGTGGGATAGTCTCAAGATGTGAGATTGCGGCTGAAAGGGGATCGGAAGATTCTGGTAGACCGAGCTGGCCTGCGAGTAGCTTGGCTGCGGCGCCGACATCACTGGCTCCTTCCACAGAGACAAAGTACCGCGAGTCTCCCACAACACCTACCACACGCTCATCGTAAATCACTGCTAAAGAAAGCGAAGTCTTGCCGATGCCGCCGGACCCCATAATCGCAATACACGCGCAGAGACTAGCACAAATGAGCTTGACAATGGCGTTTACAGACTCGTCTCGCCCATTGAAGACGTTCGATCGGCCGGGAAGTCTGGCCGTATTTGAACTGCAAGCAAAGTTGGATTAGGAGAAGGTCGGTGAAGCTCGTCTGGGCTCACATCGTCGGCTGAACTTCCGTCCTGGCCGTATCGACGGTACTCTGGATCCTTGTGACGCATTTCAAGATCGACTCGACCGTGTACGCGGTGTACGCCATAAAGCGTGTCTGTAGATCGTGCCTCAGCATCAACGTCATGACCACAGTTTATCATGCCTCACCTGAAGTCTCACAAGAGCTTCCTGCATCCTTGCCGACTCATCCTGAAGAATCGCGTTGGCTCGATCTGTTAGTAGAAAAGCCTTGGCAGGATGCGTCTTCTCGACGACGCGCAATCGGATGATTATTCGTTGCATATCCCTGCGGGTGTGTTAGCCCAACTCGCGCCGACGCTCAAGAAACACGCCTACGCAAAGAATACCTCGACGAAACTGGTCAGCTCCGACTGGTGAGCACTGGATTCTTCCTTGCGGACATTGAAGAGCGTGGCAATAAGTTGGCTAATCTCTCTGATCAGATCATGTATCTTAGCAGGAAGGTCCAGAGAACGCTGGTAGCCAGAAGAGTCATTAGCTTGGTCCTCGTATGCATGACCGGTGCGCACCTCGACCAGTTTGGCGAACTGCAGGATGGTTTGCGGGATCGCCTTCCAAGGCCATGGCGCACCATCGGTCATGTTTGCCATTCCTTCGAGGACGATCTTGAAGCCGTCGTACACCACCTTGGTAGTCGATGGGTTCAGTTTAGATCTGTACAGACTGAGTGTGAGAACGTGTGCGGCAGTGAACGCCCTGCACGAACAGGTCCTGAAATATCAATTAAAGCGACGATATCACTATCTCTCGAACACACGCACGATGTCAGGCTTTGCATTCGATAGCTCTAGGCAGCGAGCCGGGTCCAACACCAGTTGTGCGACGCCCTTGTCGATCTTCGGAAGTGTCAGGAGACGGCCAAGACCGCAAGGGATTACACGGACGCACTTTGAGCATCGCACCTAGTTCGGCGATTCCAAGCGACCATGTTTGGATTTGTCCGGCTGTGCTCGATCCTGAAATGAACCTGTCGACCCGACCCATAGCGAGGCGTGTCTGGATCAATGCCACAGATTCATTGACAGTGCTGCGTGGGCAAATTGAGCGCGATGACATTCGTCTTTGGCTCCACCTCACTCTTTGAACACCGTGAGATGCGACACGGCCAACACGTGCAGAGCGCCTGGCCGCTCCTTGCAGGCGGCGACCACCGCGGCGGCCAACTCAGCCGCATGCTCGGCCAACTTTCGGGCGGAGTTCTTGGCCTCCTTCGTGGTCCCTTTCTTCGTGGAGAGCGCCTGTAATCGCACAGTCGCGCTGTCAGTAATCCCAAAGACGATCGCACAAGTAAATTGGTATGGCATACCTCGGCCGCCAGTTCCAGCTCGTTGACGGAGCGTTGTAGCTCCACGACAACGTCTGGAAGAATGACCGGGCGGGTAACATCTACAGCAAGCAGTGGAGGGCTAGAATTGGACATTGCGGATGAAGGCAAGATGCTGCGACGTGGTCGCGGCCCGCAAACAAGCCGTGCCGCATGAAGGAAAACAATACCCGTGAGACTCATGGTGTGAGTGGCCTTCGTTTACCCATCTTCCGGATCGCAACTCGGCCCAACCTAGACCGCAGGCTCGCCTACGCTCTGAAACAATTCTCTTTGTGGCTTGACAACATGTGAGTGAATACAGTAAGGGCAATGTCAGTATGTACAAGGATACAGAACAGTCTAGTCAGTTAAAATCTTACAAATCGAAGTGGAAGAAGTGGCTCGGTAGAATATACATGCAGCTCGATCCGTTTGCAATCAAAGCGTATGATCATGCGACGATGCAGAGAAGTAGGCCGACGGAGTGACAACGGGAGGGGTCAACCGGCCCACCTTTACAAGGCAGGCACGCGTTCGTAGAAGCAGATATAGGCTTTTGCCTTCATGACCTCCTCGAACGAGCACGTTCGTACGGTCGTATCGCTGATGTAACACCACTGCCTTGGCAGACTTTTCGTCTGCGATACCTCGGTCGTGTCGGCTTGCACAGTCGCCGCAGGAGAGATCGGCGCGGAGTCTGACAGAGACGCAGAAGCGGTGGTTGCAGATGCCGCAGACGACGTAGAGGAAATTGAAGTGGAGGAAGATGTGGTTGATTCGGTATTGAGGGAGGACATGGTGGTGTCGGTCGCGTCGGTGCTGACGCTCGAAACTGATGTCGTTTCGTCTGCGGTTGATATTGAAGTTACTGCTGGCACGGATGGAGGAGGAGGCGGAGGGTCCGACTTCGGTCGTCTAGGATCTGGGGGCAGCGCGGTATACGCGACGTAGTGGCCACCCAACTGGACATGCAAATCGTGAGCCACAACAAAGAGACGCTCGCAGGATAGTTCACTCACGATATTGCCGATGTGAACGACGACAGCGTAGAGGCGATAGACGTACTTCCCCGCCGTAGACCGCGCAGCGATGTTCTCCCGGCTCGGTTCGACCAGATCCTCCTTCCGCGGCATGACGAACGGACCCACGTCCAACGTCTCCGGGAACTCGATCCACTCGTCCACTTTGCGGAACCCGGCGAGCGTGCTGTTGGAATTGCTCCACGCCTTATTCCAGCCGTCGAACGCAGTCCCAGCCCCGTACATGCCGTTGCCGCCGCCACCACCACCAACGCCCCACAGCTTCGCCGACTTGCTACGCCCGCCTCCTCCTGACGATGTATGTGTGCTGGAGACCTGTTGGAACCGCTTGAGGTGCAGCACGAGCACGGGAGGCGCGTGCGCGATCAGATAGCGCTTAAGCGTCGGCTGACGCACGACCTGTTTTGCGCGCTCTTTGCTCGAGATCTTGGGTTTACGTGCTTTACGTGAGGAGCGCGATTCAAGTGAGGCGACGCTCGAAGAGGGGCTAGAGAGTGTCGCGCCATCGGGTGCGGGCATGTGGGTGGGCGATGCCCCGCCGCCGGGTGGGCTAGTGCTGGGAATCGGCGTCGGGGTCGCTGCGGGAGTGCTGGTCGAACTAGGTATGTCGACGACTACCATATCAGGGTCTTCGGTGATGATCAAAGTGATGGCAGCAGGCGATTCAGAGGTTGATTCAGGTGCCGCGACATCCATGCTCGGCGTAGAGGTAGAAGGCTGGGAGGACGTAGGACCGTTGCGGTGAGGACTTGGGTCCCTTGAGGATGCGCTGTGTCCCGCAGAGCTCGCTTCGCGGCCCCCAAACGCGCTCTCCCTACGATGCTTCGACGGCCGCCCAGACGAACCATCCGCATCGGCCTCTGGAGCGGTCGTCTGGATGCTCGGGATGGGACCGCGGTAGGGGTTATCGGGCACAGCGTCGCTGGCCGTAGTTCGCGCCTCACACGGCATATCGCTGGCGCTCGCGCTACGCACGAGCAAGATGCTCCGCCGCACAGGCAGACTCTCGACACTGGCGCGCATCGGGTTGCGGTCCACCGCTTCCTCCACTTCCAACATGTCCTCGCCATCCGCGTCCCCATCCGTGCCTTCCTGCGACCGCGATGACCCTGGCAGCCCACTGAGCGGCATAGAAGGGAGGCTGGTCACGCTGGCGTTTGCGCGGTGGTGGATGCTCGAATTTCGGAGCGGGAGACTAGGTCGTTTGAGGAGTTTGGGTTGTGCACCACCGGCGTCCGATTCTTCGTCCGACTCGCTGTCCGACTCGCTGTCGCTGCTACTGGACGACGCATCCGAGTTGTACGTCCCGTTCTGCTTCTTCCAGCATGTACGGCAGCCAATCTTGTTGTCGCCGTCCATGCGCTCCACGGCGGTGAACGAAAGCAACGCGTCCAGGAGCGACTCGTCGCCTTCAGGCGCAGAAGGGTGCGCGAGGAGCGCCTTGGTGTATGCTTCCTGGACCTTTTCCTTCGAGCGAGGAGCAAAGGTCGGCGCCGTGGGGTGGGCTCATTGTCTGGCAACGCTACAGCGGTCTTGAGTGGCGAGCGCGGCAACGGGCTTCGCGCCGGCGCTGGGCTGACAGGCCGCGAGTCGTCGCGATCAATGGACGGCCGGGGTGATGCGGTACGCGAGGCCGGCCGCGAGGTGGTGGAACTATTGCGTTTGAGGAGTTTGGGTGCCGTGAATTCGGCGCTACTGCGAGCAGATAGTGTCCGTGGTGTCCCAGGCCGACTCGAGGTTGATGGCGCGCGCTCAACAGTACTCCGTTCTGGGCTCTTCGTCCAGCGAAAGAAACGACCGATGCCACCGCTACTTTCGGAGCCACCGGGCAGCCAAACGTCGGCCGGTCGCGTCCGCGGCTGGTTGAATGAGACCGCGAGATGTCAGCGCCACTCGACTTGGGTGGTGGGGGCTGCGAGACTGGGCGAGCCTTGCGTTGGCTGGGCTTCTTTCCGAAGGCTTGCATGCTTTGGAGTTTGTTTGCGAGTGACGCGAGCTTATCGCGCTGCACCAGCGTGTCAGTGGCGTGTCGAACACACCGCAGCATGCAGAACACACCTTGCGCTCACGGTTCGCCTCTGTATGAAGCGAGAGCGAGAGATCATAGAACGGCTCATGCGTAACCGACACGTGCTTGCACTCGGCGCAGACGAGAATGCTTGCGAGTGTGCCTCCAAATGCAAGGTCGATAAATGACGCTGGCTGCGGCGTGGCTGGGTCCGGCGACTGCTGTTGCTTTCGGCGCTTCTTGGGCTGGGGATTGCGTTCGCGAATGATCTGCAGGGTTGTGTCAGCGGGGATGAAGGAGGTATCCGCGAGATGCCCGGCGCGCGCACGTCTGATTCTTCGGTGCTTATCGCATCCAATAAGTGACGCAGCAGCTCATGAGCATCCTGCTGTCTGAACTGCAATCGGTGTCAGTTATGACCGCATATACAAAGACAATCCGTCATTACATCTAGGTATTGGTCGTACTTCTGGCCGAGCTTCATCAAAAGTTCTCTGGAACGCGGCTGCCATCAGCCAAAAGGGGGGGGGTTCACCACACGCACGGGGACACGCACCTGAGGCTCATCGACTGGCGCAAGTGATTGTCTTGCGCATTCCACGCGGACTGGGCCATCCGCAGAAATGTGTCTGATATGGGCAGACGCTTGTCGTGTGGCGCGCCAGCGGGTCTGCCGTTGCAGAGCGCGGGACTCTGCGCTGCGCTGGGATTGCCCGCCGCATCGCGTACGAGAGACTCGATAGCTTGCGTAGCGAGCAGCTGGCCTCAAATGAGTCAGCAAGAAATGTCACAGATAGCCTTGCATCACACTCACAGATTGGAAGACGCTGTTGAAGAAGCAGCTATTACCGAGATTGTAAAGACCAGGCGGGAGCGTTACAGTAGATAAGCTCTTGGCTCTAATAGCCTTCGTCTCGCGGGCGCGGTCGTCTTTGGAAGAACGGCCCATGACGGAGTGACGACTGCTCGATGAGCCACAAGGGAGAAGGAGGGGCACCGGGTTTGGCCAAGTTTGGTCACGCCCTGTCACGGTCCGACACGGCTCCGGCGATCAACGTGTCTTGCGTCTCGGGCGACAATTGGCGACCGGGGTTCACGTCAATTCTTGAGCGCAATGTGCAGTCTTCTGGGCACACTGACGTCAATGTTTATGAGCGAGAATGTGGCGAGTTGGAACATATAGGAGTGAGGGTATATATCTCTTGCGGCATGACTGCGCTATGCCGGCGCCCGCTGCGGCGCAGGTGCGGATGACTCGCGGCGTCCGGTGAGCTGCTTGTGCAAGCTCACACGATGCTTACTGCAGGGCAGGACGACTTGGAAAGAATCGGTCTAATGCTTCTCGCCGCTTGACCCCCCGTTTGCTTGGCGACCGGTTCACCCCGGGTTCGTAAAGAATGGACGGGGGTGCAGCCATTCAGTGCACGCTGACGACTCGGAAAGTACGCGCGGGCAGCTACTTGAGTGCAAGCTGGTAAGCGAACCATCTGGTCGCACAATAGGCACGCAACAGTGAAATTGGATCAATACAATCTCATCCAAAATCATTGTTGAAAGTTTCGGCCGCGGTTGAGGAAGGGATAAAAATGCTACAAGACGGGCGGCGCGAGTGGACTTTCGTGACGATGAAGCAGGTTAAGGTTGAGACCAGGTCCAGTGACGCATCAGTATCGTCTAGAAGCAAGATGCATAGTGCATGCACCGATATCCAACCCAGATGAAGCTTAGAGTTGGTGCAATCGAATGCGCTATTTTGCGGTGAATTTGCCCTGAACAACCTACCAACCAGGCACAATCTTTGCATGCAGAGATAACAGCAATGAAGGTCGGCATACGGAGCCGCGATGCCTTGTTTGGATGTAGATTGCGTTGGAACTGAGCCTTGAGCAGTTTACTGTTGTTTACCGCCCAGTTATAGAGTTGCTGTTTCGAATATAGCTGTGTTTTAGTCGAAATTTCAATGTCATATTGACATTTAGCCTGAGGAGTATCATGATTTAAACTCGTATGGATGCGATTAGAAGGCAGCAGAGGACTAGCAGCAGACATAGTGAGTTCGGACTTATCGGTAAACGCCGTAGTCACGCGCTCCTTTCCAGCCTGGTCTGATCGTTTAGCCGGTTCTTCGTCCATTTCTCCGGGATATTGACGAGAACTCACAATTCACATGCTTCCGGCTAACATCGCGGAAATCGGTTGACCTTCTATTCAGAAAAAATTTATCGGTCGTCAGGCCAATGCGTCTACATTAGCTTGCAGAGCTCATTTATCCCCCAGCTTTAATCCGTGTGTCGCACGCTGTGTGAAATGCGTCCGACGCGATCATCAACAGATGCGGGCGAAACCCCGAACGCAAGTCTAAGTCTAAGTTAACACACTTGGTCTCGGCCTACAGGTGCAGGATTCTCACGGGATACAACACGGAGATCAAACAGGACAGTTTCATCTTTTGGTGTGCCCCTTGAATATTTTCTCCTGTTATTGCGTTCAGTGATTTACGTGCAAGGGGTCGTCGGAGGGGCGAACGAGAGAAGAGCCATGCTTTCCCGTCCGCAGCCGGCCTTCGCTTAGCCTTATGCAGCATGATCCCCAGCTTCTAAAAAGGTTTATGCGGTTTGATCCGTTGCTCACACACCAAGACTATCCGCTATTGAGCAGCCACAGGTCCCCACGGGCATCGCTTTCTGATAACATTCCGTAAACGGTGAAGCCTTCCCAGGGTGGTGGGCAGCTCTTTATCAAGAGCTGTGGCGCTCCTTCATTTCGTCCCGTTCGCTCAAGACCCCCGCCCTCGACCCCAACTAGCTCCTGCTTCCGCGAACGCGACTCGCACACAATTTTGCAGGGATGCCGGCACAGTACACGGGTCACGACTTGCAGCTGCTGCACTACACGCTCGCACCGTGGATGGTCGGCTGCTTCCTCGACCTCTTGACGCAGGGCATCTTGTTCTGTCAGGTATGCGCCACTATCATTTGTTAGAAGTGCCTGTCATGCTCAAGTCAACCACCGTAGTTCAACAACTACCTGAACTGGTACAAGGAGGACCCGCTGTTCCTGCGCACTATCGTCTGGATCCTCATGCTGCTCAACACCGTCAAATGTGTTGATTCATGGTACGCACTTCTTCCGGGACGAGTCGAAACCCGGACTAATGCTTCTCCCCCCGCAGTGCCGTCGTATGGATAACCTTCGTTGACTACTTTGGCGATCTCGAGTTCGTAGTGCAGTGGCGACTGTGACCACGCGCAATCTGAACACATCCTTTAGGGGCGCACACTTGCTTAATTACGTTGCGTGGTGGCAGACGGGGTAAGCATTTGACAGTTGAGCACGTCGTGATCACCGAGCTCACCGCACGTTGCCAGTGTTCCTCTGATGGTCGGTGGCGTTTAGCGTCGTTTCCTCGATCCTGCTCACGCGACCCATCCATGATCACAGGGAGCGTGCATCAACTTCTTCTGCCAGCTGTACTTTCTGTATCGACTCCTCGTCATCTCCAAAAAGCACTGGATTGTGTACCCGGTCGGGTTGGTGGTCGTCTTCTCGTGGCTTGCGGTTGTTATTGCGGTGCGTAGTGTCGTCCTCAGGCCCATTCCTGGAACTCACAGCCCCTTGCAGACCGTCTTCATCAAGCTGCAGCAGAACAATCCGATTCAATACTGGTGTACGTACCCCTCTTGTTCCTCGGGCCCGAGAAACGGGGAAACTGAATGATTCACATAGTCGCTGCGCACTTGTCCGCAACATTCGGTGCGCATGACAGTTCCCAAATCTCGCGTTCGAGGCCAGCCTATTGAAACCTCCCCCCCCCCCGCTCAGCATCCGATTTGTTGATGACAATGTCGAGCGCATACTTCCTGCTCCAGTCAAAGAAAAACTCGTTACGGCAGTACGTCCCCGTCCAATCCGCTCGGTCGGTTTTAGAGTGATCCTGACCGCCACTCCCCCTCTTCGTTCGTGCCTGCTATGTTTCCCTGACGGCGCGCAGAACTCAAACACTCATTGACACCCTGATTCGACTCACGTGGCAGAGTGCCGCGCCGGCCGCAGTGGTGTGAGTTTATGTTCTCTCTCGTACACGGGAATGGGATATTGACACGCGTATCACAATCAGAGCTACGTTGAACCTGATCCTGTCCCAGGCCGTCGCGCAAGAATTCCTCATTTCCACGATCCCGAACGAGGTGCGCGCGCGCCACAGATCAAGTTTCTTCCCACAGGCTCATATTGTTGTTCGATCGCAGTTGCTTCCTAAAGTATATTGTGAGAACCCCCTCTCTCATTTTTGGGTGTGCGGTTCCCAGACTGATGGATATTATTGCCGCGTAGCCATCGCGATGCTCTGGACGATTAACTCGAGGAAGAACATCCGTCTTGTCAACGCGAGCGGCAAGACGAGCAGTAGCGAGGGTGTCTCGAACCCGTTGAGCCGGGGCCTTGCGAGGACGGTACGGTTAGACTTTGTGTCTCCTGAACCTCGTGCTGATCGCGGGACGTAATAGGGCGAAGTGGAGTTGGGCCGCATCCAGGTTCACAAGCAGACTGAGACGGTCTCGCATGTCGAGGTGTGTAAAACTCCTTAAAACATTCTGGCTCAACTTCGGCTGAACTTTGATCCTCAAGTGGCAAACTCGCGCGCGGGAGTCTGCGGATGACCTCAAGGGCGACTCCTCTTTCTATGGGCGCGGAGGACCTGCGATTATTATTGAGGAGACGACTTCGTCGGATCGGAGCGACAAAGTCTCTCGCGCCGTCTGATGTACAATGCAGGCGCTGGACTACGATTGCAAAGGGCAATATTGGCTGGGATTTTCCGCTCCTTTCACTCCTCCTTCGTTTCACTTTCTGTACTCCATAGAAATATGTCCCGACCGCGATGGTCGTAGCCTCTACTGTATCAGCGTTTCTGTATTAATGAGAGCGACTTTGTTCATCAAACGCCGAACGGAAACGTCATGTCGGGCGAGCCCTGCGACATATCACCGGGCCGCAGGATAACGTAGCACATATGCGCCACCACCCCAGTCCCACTTTCCAATGATTGCCTCCCGTTCCTGGGATACCTCGCGCGCGCGATCGCAAGAACAACCCCCCCTCGGCCGGCTGCTCATCGACCGGGCCGTCTTGCACCGCGCACGCAGTCCGCTTTAGTGCAAGCTTGTAGACCGGAGCAGTGCGTCCTAGTGCAGGGTTGTAGACCGGAGCTAGTGCCTCCAAATCTTGAAGCCGAGACGTTCCTCGCTGTTAAAGCGCCATCTTTGTCGCATGATCCCGGGGCTCGGCAAGCGAGGACAGCGTGCAGCCCGCCCCCTGGCCGGGATCTGATCTCAACCCCTAACCCGCTTCGCGAATATCCGCATACCAGCACCCAATCCGATATATATAAGTTGATCCCTGTTGCTAGTCGATCGGTGTGGCCGTCGGTTTCCTCGTCGCGGTTCTCGATTCTCTCTTCCCCCTCCTCCGTTGTCCACCCATGTTCGTCGTTCTCGCACTAACCGTTCTCGGCGGCGCCGTCGCTTCTCGCGCTACAGTTATCACCAGCGATCGCTCGGTGGCTGTCGGGAAGACGTTTGACTACATCATCGCTGGTGCGCACGCTCTTCCATGCGTTCTTGCCAGCACCAGTGCTCACCAGCTCTCTCAGGTGGTGGCTTGACGGGTATCACTGTCGCCAACAAGGTCAGCCTTACTTCATGACGTTGCCTTTCACTACTGATGCCGCCGCGCCATCACCTCAGCTCAGCGCCGCCGGCAACACTGTCCTCATCATCGAGGCTGGGAAGGACCTTCCTGACGAGCCTGGTATCTACAACGCGGAGCGCCGCGGCGAGCTCGGTACAACCTGCAACTGGAAGTACTCCGCGTACGCGGATGACGGCTCGGAGCTGCCCTGGAAGATTGACAGCGGGGTACGCCGGCATACCTTCGCGCGTTGCTCGTTGCTCGGAATGTTAAAGTTTCGCGTTTTGCCCATAGAAATGTGTCGGTGGCTCTTCTTCGATCAACGGCATGGTTCGTCACATTCGATTCAGAAGTCAGTTCTCAACTCATTTCGCGTCGCGCACAGGTCTGGTATCGTCCGACGAAGAAGGAGATCGATCTCCTGGGCCAGGTCAACGACGGATGGAGCTTCGAAGATTTGGAACCGGTACGTTCGCCTTTTCGTTTCACAGAGCCTCTCGTCTCATTCGCGCTTCAGTACATGGACCAGATCGAGGGCTTTATTCCTCCAACAAGCGTACAAGTATCCCAAGGCGCTGGCTACAATGCTTCCGTGCATGGCTTCAATGGTCCAGTCAAGGTGTCCTTCCCGGTACGCGAGCTACATTGCCACAGTCGTAGTGCATGTCTTTACATCATCGCCATGGCCAGACCCCTATGCGCATCCCCTATGCGCAATCCCTGTACAAGTCCGCAATCCCGCAGGTATTCCCTGGCTTGACCGTTACCAACGACCTCAGCGCCCGTAACGGGGCCGCTTCTGCCTCCAACATGTGGTCCATCTCGTACGACGCGACCAATAACATCAACCGCCGCTCGTCGGCGGCCTACGCGCTCCTTTATCCCACCTCCCAGCAGCGGAGCACACTCACCGTACTGACCGAGCATCGCGTTGCCACCGTCATCCTCAACTCGGCCAAGGTCGCGACCGGCGTCAAGTTTGGCAACCCGGACCAAGGCAACACGCTCTACACTGTCACCGCGCGGAAGGAGGTCATCTTGGCCGCAGGCAGCCTCCAGTCCGCCCCAATCCTCGAGCGGTCGGGTATCGGCGCCAAGAGGTGCGTCGACGTGCTTGTTCCTCTACGGATACTAATCGGTCGAGCAGCGTTCTGGACAAGTTCAACATTACCCAAGTTGTCGACCTGGGCGGTGTAGGTCTCAATCTTGGTGACCAGCCCGGCACTGGCACCTCTGCACTCGTCCAGTCCAACATGATGTCCAACACCTCGCTCATTGACGGTCGCAACCTGTTCGCGCCGGTCATCTCCCTCGTTAATCTCAAGCAGCTCTTCGGCGCGGGTGAGCTTGCTTGCATGCCAACCACCGTATACGCCGGCCGACTGACATTACTCGTTCAGCTGAGGCGAATACCATCAAGTCCGACCTAGTCTCAACTCTTAATGCTCGCGCTCAGGCCCTCGTCGATGCCGGTGCCGCGTACAGTCTTGACAGCGCAAAGGGCGTGCTTGGTGGCATCATCTACCAGATCGTGAACGACGAGAGTAAGCTACACCCCCTCAGCCCGACCTACAATTACTTACTCCCCCCTTCCACTCATCAGTGCCCATTGTCGAGTTTGTCGGCGAATCGTACCCCGCAGTCCTGACTGCCGTCTTCTGGCCGCTCTTACCCGCCAGCAAGGGCCACGTCCACATCTCATCGGCCGCACCCTTCGCCGATCCCATCGTCACCCCGCGCCTGCTCTCGGACCCCTTCGACGTCAAGTTCGCCGTCAAAGTCGCCCGTAAGAGCCGCGAGATGTTCCAATTACCGACATTCCAGAATGTCGTGGCGGATGCATTTGCGGACCCGGCGAGTGTAGGTCCTAACGCGACGGACGCCGATTACGAGGCTTGGTTCCGCCAGACGTCTTACGCCGCATCGCACTGGGTAACTACGCTTTTCTCATCAGTCATGTCCAGCGCTGATACGTTTCGCTTAACAGCAAGGTTCCACGGCCATGCTGCCGCGCAACTACGGCGGCGTCGTCAACAACAAGCTCCAGTACGTCGCTTCATATGCATCGCCACCCGTGATCCCCCCAGATTTTTCTGATGTCATCGCCCGCCATTCCTGTAGAGTCTACGGCACAACGAAGCTCCGGATCGTGGACGTTGGTATCCTGCCCACGCAGGTGACGTGCCACACCATGCCTGTCGCATACTCGATCGCGCTTAAGGCAGCGGACCTCATCCTTAATTAGTAACGACTATCTCTCGCTCTAACTTACTCAGCATACCAACATTGTACCTGAGAGTAGACTGTAATTAGCTCTGTACGTGGACTTTGGAATCCATAATGTGATCTAATCTGCCTGTTCGCCGTTGTTTGGTTGAGGAGAATGCGGAGAATTGACGGACAATCGGTAAACGCCCTGCTTGTGATGCGACTTGGCATCATGCCATTAGGATGCGCTTACACTTCCGCCTTCGCAATATCTCGATTGAGATTCCACTCATTAAGGTTGTCAGCATACCAGAATTTGCTTGTGTTCCGCATTGAATCCGAGCCAGCAGATTTTGCGTCTGTCATGATTGAAACCCTGGGCAAGCTGTCAGCAGCGAAACACACCTCCTGCGGCCATTACGCACTCTCTTAAACCATGAGCCGTGCCTGCATCGGAGATCAATCAACCGTCAGGGAGCCCTCAACGACGACGACGTGTGTTCTGCGCTAGTGCAGCCGCCGGGGCACGGCAGCTCGAGTTTCACGGCATCCGCGAATATGGCTTAGCCGCTTTCGCCCCGGCGCCAAATTTGAGCAGCAGCATGTATAAGTCGCGTGCGTCAAGAATGAAATCCTGTGCCATACTCTCTCTCCCTGCTTCCCCTCCTGCCGCCGCGATGCCCGCCGCGTCCTCTCTTTTAGCGACGACCCTGCTTGCGAGCGCCATTGCCGCTGTGGGCGCAACAACTATAACCTCGGACCGGAAATGCGCAGTAGATAAGTGGTATGACTATGTAATTGCGGGTACGTCGTCGTGCTTTGTGGCCTCTGGAGTCTACAAGCTGATATGTCCGACAGGCGGTGGTTTGACTGGCATAACGGTTGCCAACAAGGTGCGCATCATCATTTCGCGGTTCAGCTGGCTGGCCGAACTCACCCACTCTCTTCTCTCAGTTGTCGGCTGCTGGGAATTCGGTCCTCATTATCGAGGCCGGTATCGATGCGAAGAACGTCCCGGCTGTATATGACGCCGAACGTCGCGGCGAGCTCAACGGAACGTGTAATTGGCAATATCAAGCTTACGGCGACAACAACAAGCCGTTGAGTTGGAAGATTGACAGCGGGGTACGCAAGCAAGCAGTGTGTTTGTTTCGCAATTATTTTCGCTGACACGGCGGAACAGAAATGTCTGGGCGGTTCTTCGTCAAGTGAGTGATCGTTTGTATAATTGCTGCTTAAATGCTCACCCCTCATCTCTTAGTCAACGGCATGGTTCGTCGCCTTCCTTCTGCCGCGCGGTAAGTCTCCTAACCCCCGTTGCCTAGGTGTGGTATAGACCAACCAAGATGGAGATCGACGCCCTCGAGACTTTTGGCAATCCAGGATGGAACTGGAAGTCTCTTGAGCCAGTACGTCCCATCACTACTGCGCAGAAACAACTGCTGATAAATGCCTGCTAGCACATGAAAGCCATCGAGCACAACCACCCGCCGTCAGCCGCACAACGACTGCTCGGAGCCGACTACAATCCCGACGTGCACGGATTCAATGGCCCTGTCAATGTCTCCTTCCCTGTTCGTGCCTAGAACCCATCATTTCCCTGAAATATGCTGATCTGTCCATGCGCAGGGGACAATGCGGATACCAGGTGCTCAAGCCCTCTACAAGGCTGCAATCCCCAACGTCTTCCCCGGTGTTGAGGTTTCCAGTGACCTCAGCGATCGTATCAACACGGTTTCCGCATCAACGTCCTGGACCATCTGGTATGACGCCGTTGCCAATATCAACCGCCGTTCCTCTGCCGCGTTCGCGTTGCTTTATGCAAAGTCTCAGCAACGGGACAAGCTTACGGTGCTCACCGAACACCGCGTCGCCAGCGTCATCTTTGAGAAAAACTCTGCGACCGCGAAGGGTCTCCGCTTTGGTAACCCGGCGAAGGGCACCCAGCTGTACAACGTATACGCTCGCAAGGAGGTCATCTTGGCTGCCGGTGCGCTAGCTGTGAGTGGTCTCATCATTCCTCGCTGTGAAGCTGTATTCACGGTTACACAGTCTGCGCCCATTCTCGAACGTTCCGGTGTCGGCGCTAAGAGCGTTCACAAGAAGTTCGGTATCAAGACGGTCGTTGACTTGCCAGGCGTCGGCTCAAACCTGTCCGATCAACCTGGAACGGGTACCTCGGCGCTTGTCAACCCCGTTATGATGGGCAACACATCTCTCATCGATGGACGCAACCTTTTTGCACCGGTCATCACGCTGCCCAATCTTCCTCAGCTCTTCGGTGCCGGTATGCGATTTTGCCACTTGATTGTGCATTTGTTGACTCTGAGTCTCAGACGCGGCGTCTCTCCTCAAGTGGGACATGACTTTGTCTATTCCGCAACGCGCAGCGGCTCTCGTCAAGGCCGGCGCCGCTGTCAACCTCGACGGCGCAAAGGCAATCCTAGAAAAGGCGACTGCGCTTATTAGTGCCGCTGACAGTACGTTACTCTCACGCTCAATTTCCGTCCGGTCACTTATCTTGCGCACAAGTGCCGGTCGTTGAGTTTGTTGGAGAGTCGTACCCGGCCGTCATGACCACCGTTTTCTGGCCTCTGCTCCCTCAGAGTCGCGGCCACATCCACATCTCCTCGTCTGACCCCTTCAAGGACCCCATCATTGTCCCGCGTCTCCTCTCCGACAGCTTCGACCTCAAGTTCGCCGTTCAGGTTGCACGCAAGAGCCGCGAGCTCTTCACGTCGCCTGTCTTCGCCGCAGTTGTGCAGGACGCGTACGCCGACCCCGCAGACGTCGGCCCGACCGCTACCGATGCACAGTACGAGGCGTGGCTGAAGAAGACGAGCTTTGCGGCCTCGCATTGGATGGGCTCGACTTCGATGATGCCGCGCTCGCTTGGTGGCGTCGTCGACCCGAACCTGCAGTACGTGTTGTCTCATTCATCCAATGCTCCTGACGACGCCGTTTTGTTGACTTCAAACTGCAGTGTGTATGGGACTAAAAAGCTGCGCGTCGTCGACGCCGGTATCCTTCCTTTACAGATCACTTCGCATACGATGAGCACGGCGTACTCGATTGCGCTCGAGGCGGCGAAGCGCATCCTACAGAAATAGACCCTCTCCTAGTAGAACTGACTTAATGATGCCTTACCTGCAGTCGTCGGCGTGCGGCTCAGCCAGCCATTCCTTCCTTCCATACATACTACGGAGCCTCATCTCACAAAAGGTTTGGCATATAATCAATACCGTCAAATATGTGAGGCTATAGTTATATCCTATCAATCACATTCGCCTTTGTCCTAATGCACTGCCGGAGCAATGACAAGCACGCATACAAACCCGATTTGAGAATGAATCTGAACATTCGACCAAGTCAATACAACTCTGTGTTCCTACGAAACCTGCTAGGCTTGTTGTCAACGTAATGCTTCTGCCCCTATTCTCATGCGTCATGGCTCGCTGCAGTCTACTGTACAACACGTTCCAAACGTTCATTCTGATCCTGTCCTGAGTCAGGACAAGGTTGGAAGAAAGGCTCTCCGAAGATCCCCTTATGTGCGTCATCCAGATCCTTTGCGAAAATTTGTGTTGGCGTGTTTTGAGTAGAGTATCCATCCCCGACCTTCCACTCCACATCGGACGGAAACACGAACGAATTGAGTATGAAGGTGATCTGCCTGCCCCAACTGACGACCTCTACATCTGATATTACGTCGATGACCAATGTCTTCAGGTGTGGTAGCTCGATGCGCGCGCGCCGATTATGAGGTGTCATCAACTGAGATTCGAGTCCGGTCGTCGACGTCTCCGATACAAGAGTATATTTCAGATGCGTCAAAGTCGACCAAGTTGTCCCAAGCCAGTGTGCGATCCAGCTGCTAAGGAAGTTGTCTTCATCCTCAAGCTCCAGAGTATCGGTAGAGCTCAGGAGCACGAGGAGCTGATTGTATTGCTTCGTGCCTCGGTGCGCGGCCCCATCGGAATTGACGGTTAACGCCGCTTGCAAACTCTATTAGATATTCATTTCCTGGTGGTACGAGTTGCACACAGGCCACCTTTTTGAACTTAGCAGTTGCAGTTGGTCTACGATGTCGTCTTCAACGTCAGTGCTGTAGATGCTGATGGAATTGGCATGCAAGGCTGTCCCTGGAAACAGCTGGAAGACCATACCATACTTGATTCGGTGCGGTACACGTCAAGTTCACGCAATTGTGCTCTATTCCCGATGTGAATATCATCATCAGTAGCCTCGCCGTTGAAGATTTAAACATCCGAAAGAGTGCATTCCTCCAGCCTCAGCGTCTGCAGTGCCGTCGCCATGCGGAGGGCCTGTTGCAGCCCTTGTAACGAGAACTCGGTTTGTCCCAAGTAAATTCGGGTACATCTTACTCCAATGAATGGAAAGTGGTTTTTTGCAGGCGCATGTTGCAAATAAAGCTTGCGCAGCGGCTTCAATTCGTGAGCCATCGGCTGTGAGCTCAGGTTTTGGCCATCGTTTCAGAGGCGGCGATATTCGCCTCCTGGCGATGCGCGTACACATATGTCCTCTGCGCGATACAGCTCTTGATGTAACCTTTCCGGAACGAATAAGGTGAGATTCCCTGCACGCTGGAGGGCGAGAGCAAGCGCGTTTATCTTCGTCCACTCGTTGCACCCGATATATCACGTAGACGCGTGCAAATGTGTGAAGCTGAAAGCAAGGCGTCGAAGCGAAGCGGATAGTTTAATTGCACAGGATCGATTAGAATTTTGATAAGAATATCTAGTAGATCTTCGCTCAATCTGAGAAGCGGCGAATCCACAGTTGAGGAGAAGGCAGGCTCGCAACTTCCCGGTATGCCAACTTGTGGTTCCGCTTCGATTGTTCTTTCCACCACCCTCGCTTTCTCCGCTCACTCCTCCGCGATCTGTTCTGTGACTCTCAAGAGACATGTAATTTGGAAGGGATAGATTGTTCCTCCCTTCTCGCGTCTTTATTTCACATTTTCGCTACTTCTATCGCCTCTTCTCGCAAACAGGCTATTCGTCATATCACGTGTCACTGAAGGGTTAATGGTTTGTAGGTTTAATTAGCTGACAGAGTTGGTACAGGTAGAAAGCGAGAATAGGAGGAGTTCGACTTTACACAGTCTGATTCAACGACTTGAATGTGGTCGTCAGCAAATCTTTATCGGTGACCGCATTGGTTAGTTTTAAATCAACCTGCTTGACCCTCTCACCGCTTTCCCCAAAAAGCGGCCCAACAAACCGCACGAGATCCACAGAATTGATCTTTCCCTTCTCCAGCGTAAAGACCGCACTGAGCATACTTAGACCTGGAGCTCGGATGAGCTGTGATTGTGTTGTACGCCGGACGAGCTCGTCACCATTGGCAAACCAAATGCATAGCTCGCGGAGCGCCGGCAGCTCCGGCAGCCGGCGAATGATCCTGAGAAGGTGCCAACACGGAATTGTGATCTGGACGAGACGGCTTGCGACGTGTGGCCCGAAGTACGCCGCGAGCGGTGTATCGCGATGGAAGCCATCGCGCGACTGATCGAACGCGCGTGTCATTCCTGTATCTATGCGCGGTAGCGTAGGCGGGGACGTAAAGGCGATCATCACGAGGTACTTTCCATTGTGGAAAAAGTCGAAGATTATCAGTTCAATCTCGTCGCGGAGGTGCGACAGCAGCAGGTTCGCGGTGAACACGGACGGCCGCTCAACCCAGATGTCTCTGGTGCGACTGATACTCTGCGACGGGATGGCTGAGAATACGGCGTCAAGGTTGCTTTGGTGCCGGAACCGCGCGGAAAATTCTTGGCAACTGGCCGGGACCGTCAGGCGGATTGTGGCGTCGACGGTTACGTTGGCGTCGACGTGGTAGGTCAGCAACTTGACGCGGGGGAGATGTCGCGCGGCGTCGAGGGGCGGGAATGGTTGGTCGGTCGTAAGCACGAACGAGGCTTTGAAGACGTGGGCGAACGCCGCGAGTGGTGTC
Organism: Auriculariales sp. MPI-PUGE-AT-0066; assembly: GCA_020744175.1. NCBI lineage: Eukaryota > Fungi > Basidiomycota > Agaricomycetes > Auriculariales > Auriculariales sp. MPI-PUGE-AT-0066. The sequence goes on from JAGTJP010000123.1 coordinate 28,805, forward strand.
AGGCGGTGTGGGACACGGACGTCGGTAAGTTCGATGAATCTGAGCCTCGGCGCGTCTCCACCGAGGAACTTCGCCGGAAGACGTGGAATATTGGCGCGCCCGCCCACATTACAGAACATCACACCAATATGCTCCATTCTTGGCGCGACGTGGCTCAACGCGCGCAGCGTGTCAGCAGCAGCACTGCAGTCGACACCAATACGAAGCTGACGCAGACACGCGAGGTTGGTGCCTAAGAGCGGCAACACAGCTTGGCGCAGCGCGTTGTGCGTCACAGCGTCATCCTTTGTTAAGGTAATTTTGACGCTGGTGCCGCGTCGTGGCGGCTGCATCCGAGCGGTGTAGAGGCTGAGCGATACCGGCGTGCTGTCGCGAACGAAAATGTAGCGCCAGAACGTCGGATGGTCGCGGCTCACGGCACGCCAGCGCGCCGAGACGTTGCCGGCAAGGATGAGCTCAGTCTGGGTGAGGTGGTTGAATATGAGCGAGAGGATCTCCGGGGGCAAGAGTGCTGCGAGACTGCACGGCTGCGTTTGGGTCACTGCGGGCGGCCAGATGAAAGAGCTCATGAGCGAGTAAAGTAGGAAAATATGGGTGAGAGCGACGGGGTCGGCGGTTTCCTTTGGACGTCTTGTGGCCCGGCGATCTCCGGTGACGTCGTCTTGTTCCTCTTGCATTGTTCTTTGACGGACAAAGGAGCCTACGCTTGCCTCTGCGAGTCTATATTGAAAAATCCGACGGCTGCTGATCAGAGTGCGGGGCACTGTACCTTTCCTCCGGCTTTGATTTATGCTACAGCCACACAATGCGCTTCACGTCATATCCGCGATGTTGAAGATGTAATCGGGCCCATCCACCTCCGCGAGTCATTTATTAATTCTCGCAGATATTAATACTGCGACTGGCGATGTAGTGCAATGATTTGCCTGTTTATCGATCATCGACAGTAACCCTGTTCATCCGTCCCTCAGTTAAATGCAGCATTGAGGACAGATTGACCACACCAAGCGTGCGAGTTGACGCTCAGGCAGAGCTTTGGGAGCCTTGATCGAATTCGATATGCGTGATTTCGAAGTCGAAATGTAGTTTTGTGACTAGTTGACACTACAGTATGCTCCCGCTTCGTACTATACCGCGCAATATGCGCCAGGTCTTTTATTCACAGGGGGTGTACAAACTTGTATCATCTTGATTGGTGGCATCCCTCTAAAATGCTACATGACGTTTTCTCGAGCCACCTCTGCGCATTGACTGCGGGGTGCGGCTGACTGAGAGAGGCAAACACACATGGACGAGAACGAGGACGGCGCATGACGCACATTGTTGGACGGTGTGCCTCGGTTTGGTTTATCGGCGGGGGGGGGGGGGATCTGACCCACTACGAGTCTATGGTTGCTCCGGAATAGAGGCATGTTAGCGCGAAGAAGACTCCCAAACTCAATTTTTTCAAAAACATGTCTGCTTTGCAGCGCACCTCGCGGGTCAGAGGTGATTAGGAATAGTCTCATAGGCGTCGTCATCAGCGACGCGCCGGGCGTGCGGTGGTTGTCACACACTTGCCCACGCCCATGTGAAGCACTAGCATGCTATGAAGCTTGAACATCACCTGGCACACATTTACCAACTCCTATGGCGCACACTTGAGAATCATGGTACCTCTCGTCGGTGCCCATTTGGCTATTGCTCGCTCGCTCGCTTGACGTTCTTGTAACACAACATGATCAGGATAAGGATAGAGCGGTCGCGACGGAGAACCGTGCAATTCGCGAGCCACGCCAACGCACGATCATTCGTGAACACCGAATGTTGCCAAGGGCACCGACCCGACGCAGTCGTCGGATGGACCCGTCGGCCGCCGATCGCTCCGCTCGCATTGCAGGGCACGACGCGGAAAGGCTGTCAGGGACAATCGCGTGCCGATCGGTGCGGTGCGCGGGAGGCGTCATAGTCATAGTTTTCGGAAATACGACAGCTGTCCAGGTCCGTGAAGTTGGGAGGACTTGCTGATGATGATGATCACGAGCGGCGGCGGGAGCTGTCGGGATCCTCTGCGATTTGATCGAGTCCCAATGCGGAAGGCGGTGGTGATGGTAGCGGTATGCTGTGCGTCTTTATCCTGTGCCGGTAACAGGTTACAAAACGGAGGATCTGGCTGCGGAGGGGCCTCGTCGCTTCTTCCTCTTTCTTCCTCTTTTTCGTTCGCGCACTTTTCGCGTTTATCTACGTCTACGATGCCGGTTGCACTCCTTCCCTTGCTGTTTGGCGCGACGCTTGTCGCAGCGCAGCAGACTGAGCGCAAGATCACGTTCAAGAACTCGTGTCCCAAGGACGTTTGGATCGTAGGCACGTCCGGTGCGACAGGTAACTGCGCAGACGGGTGTCAGACGGGCTCGTCGTGCAACACCGCCAATAACCTCTGCTTCTTCGATGTTCCTGGACCGTCTCTCGGCAACCATCGCGTGCCAGTCGGGCAGGAGAACACGTTCACGTTCCCGGCGTGGGAGAACGAGAGCGGCATCGCATGGTCCGGCAACTTCAACGCGTGCATGCAGGGCACATTGTGTGGCGCCAATGGCAAGGTCGCAGACGAGGGCACGTGCGACTCGCAGGGCTGCGCATCGTTCCACGTCGGCACCATGATCGAAATCACCATGGCCAAGAAGAACGTCGACTTTTACGACGTCTCCAACATCGGCGGTATTGCAGTTCCGATGTCGTTTGAGCCGGAGGTCCCCAACGCCCGTGCTGAGGACCCGTACTGGTGTGCCAACCTCGGTGGTGTTACGCCCAAGACTGGCCTCGGACCCAACCCGTGGCAGTTCCAAGTTCCTGACCCCAAGTACAACTGGGTCGTCGCCAACAAGGATGCGCCATCGTGTGGTTCCGACGCTGACTGCAACGGCTCCACGTGCGGTCTCTCTCTTGACCAGGACGACCAGGTCACCTTCCGTCTCCAGTGCGGCCAGCTCGCCGGCTACTGGACTCAGAACGCCATCTGCGCCGCCAACCCCAACACCGATGTCATGCCGTGCCACGACACCTTCCAGAACGGCCAGTTCAACGCCGACATCTACCGTTTCCAGGGCTGCACCGGCGACGTCGTGTCCGGCTCGTGCTACAGCCAAGGCGCCGTCGGCCAATGCTGCGGCTGTGCGGACTGGCAGGACGTCTTCGGCGAAGCAACTGTGCCCGCCCTCACCAAGCGCTGCGAGTCAACCAACCCATTGTGGACCGAGAAGATCCAGCCTACGCTCGAATGGCTCAAGAAGGGCGCGCCTAACGTGTATACGTACCCGTACGACGACGTTTCGTCCACCTCCACCTGCGACAACATGAACGGCGAATGGAACACTCAGAACTACATCGTCGAGCTGTGCCCCGGTGGTGTCTACTGGGGCACCACCCCTTCGCCTGCTCCTGCGCCGGCGGACCCGACCCCGGAGCCTGCCCCATCGAGCGACCCCGTCCCGGAGCCCGCACCAACGAGCGACCCCGCTCCGCCGGTTGACCCGGCACCTGTCCCCTCGCCGTCGCCCAACCAATGCAGCAACCCATCGAAGCGCTCCGCACGTAAAGCCAAGCGCGCCGTCGCCAACAAGAAGAAGCGCGCCGAGGCCCTTGCGCACCACCAGGCCCAACGTCACGTTGGCCAGCACATCTAAACCTACTTAGTGCAGCCGCACGTTTGTCACGAGCACGAACCCACGTTTTCATGAAAACGCTTTGTAAAACCTAACTTATTACATGCCCCAAATTTTCATCGCTGTTCGTGCTTTGAGTATCCATGTGATTATTTGGCCTGTAATCATGAGCGACAGCCATTGTGTGAGAAAAAACGGAGAAGATAAGGTAGATCTAACTGCTGCGCCTGCTGGTGTGGGGAGTGACTAGTGATGGTCGTTGCGACATGTGAGTCCTGCTAGCATGTTTGTAATTGTCAGCACGCGTGGGTGCTGTGCCTCACTTTATCAAAGAGGCTGATATATGATAGAAGAACCTAAACGATTGCATCTGTATAGAAAAGAGCGCAGTGCTGCGCAGACGCCGAACCTGTGCCGAAGAAATATTTGAAGAGGTCGGTGAATTACTAGCGAGTTTCTCAACAATTACGCCGGGAAAAAACTGGAATATTGAACGGTAGTTTTGTCTAGCTTACATCGAGAAGTTCTCAAGCCCGAATTATGGGCAGAATCGGCTTTGTGAACTTCTCTACAAGTAATTTCGAAAGGAATCTTTGTCTGGTCTTTCACTTTTTTTGGCGTAAATGTTGAGATATCAACCGGCAGTCCACGGATCTGTGTCAAGTAAAAGCGTGTTTGTTACAGTACACATTTGTCAGTGACTGAAACCCTCCGGAATCGATCTTAGACTGCGACATAGTCTTACACATGGCGCGCATCAAAGGAATGCTTGTGCATGCACCAGCATATACCACCACCACTGCTATATTGTTCAGTGATGGTACTTTGCCTCAAATTGCAAAGGTGAAATACCAGGTTGCGAATGGAACTGGTAGGCAGCCTCCTCGGTAAATGCCGGGAATCAATTACTATATGATTGTCCCGATGCCGGCCGAATTCCTGCTATCTCTCCAAAACGGCGATACTCGTACACCTCCTCCTCATTCTCTCTGCTACGCCATTATTGTGGCTCGATGGAAACACCGCTTCTTCTACTGAGTGACGACCTGCTCGAATCCATCATCAGATTTCTTCTGGAGGATGCGCGGGCCGATCGCAAGAAATCGCGTTGCTTTGCTACTTCTCTTGTCATCTCACACATTTGCACGCGTTTTCGGACCGTCATGCTTGGAGCTCAGGCGTTTTGGCGTGATGTAGAATGCAACGAGTTCACTCAGATTGACGCGCTCAAGCTCAACCTTGATCGCGCGGGAAGTCTCTGCCTAAACCTTCGCTTTGGGACCAATTTAACCATGTATTCCACGACTTTTGCGCGGGTTTATCGAGAAATTTATCGTGCCGAGTACCTTGGTATGTTTGGGCCATATACTTTTACCAAGGTAGACCCGCCGCACAACACGCGTCCCCTGACCTATGAGTTACGGCCCCTGCGAGAGCTTGTTCTCGAATTAGTACCCGCAACACCTTTTCTTCCATTTATCGGTGTGCGACTTACGACCATTTCATTGTCACGCGAGACAAGGATGTCAGTTCGGGGACTAGAATGCGCGCTTCGCGAGTCCACGGCATTGCAAAACCTGCATTTACAGGAGTGCGAGTTTCTGGAGATTGACACCGTCGATTGCGACACACACCCCCAGCACCCTCAGGGCAAGGGACAAGCGCTGCAGAAACTGACATTGTTCTACGTCGCTCCGACGATTGATATCGCTGCAGTCGTCTTACGGCTGTTCCCTGAGACCGTCACGCAGGCTCCCTACATTTGCATCCACGCACGCATTAGCCGTCGGCACTGGGATTTCTTTATGAGCGAATTACAGCTGCTAAAATTTGGTCCACCGAGCTGCATGCGAATTACTGGAAGTGAAAGTCAGTATCAATTACAGTTTTCGAGTGGTATCGTCCGCGAACTCTCGATTTCCGGATTCGATTATTGCGATACACCAGAGTATAGGCTACTGCTCAAGCTGTTGAACTCTACGAAGTCACTGGAGTTATGTGACGGCGAAAATTCTAGCTGTATCTTTTGGCTCGAAAAGTGGTACGGGAATACTTGGTCCGCCTTGTCGCACCTCGAGATTGCGATTCTTCACCCGGACCCTGACCTGATATGGATCGACGATTGGGTTCCGGATGCCTCTAAGCGGATTTCTCTCCCGAATTTGAAGACGCTAGTTTTGCGGGCCGACAAGTATTCGGTGACAGGCGCGTTGGAAAGTTGGGGCAAAGAATGTGCCTTCATCATCGACAAGTTTGCTATAGAGGGTGACGTTGAGGTGGAGTTTCGCCTCGAGCGGCCACCGCAGTTGATCCAGGATCAGCTAAAACAGATACTAGACCTCAAGCAGGCTGTCAACCACGCCTATCAATCACATTATGGGGTGCCGTACTTTCCGCTGTCCCATTAGTGAATAGCACATTGTATCAAATCGCAATCCTAGGATGTTTAAAAAATCATTCCATAGAATACTCATCATATCCGATGCTTTGCAACTAGCCTCTTTAAGCAACGGAGCATTTCACGCGCCGGCTCAGAAACGGTTGATGGTGAATGTGGCCTGAGGGGATATTTGAGAAATAACATGTCATTCTCGTCAGAATGCTGTTACGCGAATTTGATTAAGACGCCTGCAGTATTCCGTGCCAAGGCACGACGCGGCGGAAGACATTGAAAATCGGGGACCATCGGCGCTGAGAGCAACCCTACTCTCGACGTTTCGTAACCTGAGACGAACAGGTGCAACACCGACGAATAAGCCGATATTTTGTGCTTACAAAGACCAAGCCCTAAGCTCCAGCAGGAGTGTAGACTATTGGGAAGGAGAAAATCCAGCTCTGTCTTTTTGCTCCCACAGTGACACGGGAGCACATACCCTACCTCAGCCTCAACATTGCAGTTCTGTATCTACCTCCTGGTATGGTATGCACTGCCCAGACTCATCTCGGGGCAGATTGCGCTGCCCAACCTGATGAAGTTAGTTATGTGGAAGATAGGGATGTGGTTATAGGTACTACGGAAAGTTGTGGCAAGGAATGTGCCTTCATGCTCTCCGCCTGGGCTGCTAACCACCAGTATTGCACGTGGCGCAGTCCGCTTTACTTCGCGTCTATCGCTGACACTTCGGGAGAATGTTTGATCAAGCATACCATCCAATAACTGTTATTGTCATTTTATGCTTTGGTGAGAGCGGTCAATATGCTCAGATGCATCGGATGCGATGAGAAAAGCCAGACGTTTACACTGAGGTCAATGAAAGAAGGAAGCCAAGTGATACGAAAAAAACATATATGACCACAGGGCAACTGGTTCTGACAAAAGGTTGTGCAGAAGGTTATCCTCAACTGCTGAGTTCGAGACACCCAGTCTCCACCCTCTAGCTCATAATGTAGCATCCACCTGTGAAGAAGGTGCAGCAGACCTAGTACCGCAGCCGCGGCCAAGTCATATGTGAGTGTGGATCAGGCGCGGAACCGACAATATCGTTGGCCGAAGATGTTGGGTGCGCGAGTTGAGACACTGGCCGCCGGCTGGATCAACTTTAGCCGAGGAGCAAACCGCGTCGTTGGTCATACTTGCTATGCCGTAGTCGTCCGTTTGGCAGCTAGTTCGGCCTCCAGCGCGGCGAATGCGTCGAGTGACACGTTCATCTTGACTTTCGTCGGCGTCGTGACCAAGTGACCATATTTCTCCTGCAGCGGATACGAGCAAAATCAAAAATGTTTCAGGGAACGGGCAGACTCGGTCGCTCACCTTCCACTCAGTGAGCGCTTCCGCGTACAAGTCGTGCACGCAGACAGCACAATTCGACATACAACATTCTGAGGAAGAAAGACTTATCAACGATGTGCGATGGAAACCCGCTCATTCACTGCTTACCTTCTGATCCAGGCTCTAGCGGCATAGGTGGTGGAACGACATGATCGGTAGTGCTGCTGAGCAATGGCTCGCCTCGCGCAGCAGCCACTGCAGGAGCAGGATCTTTCGATAACGCCGACGGCTCCGTGCGCTGGCCCCGCTTCGCGTAGCCAGACTTGTACAAAATGCTTTTGGCGAGACGGACGTGCCGTTCGGACAGATTGTGTCCGGTGCGACCGCGGAGCCGCTGCAGTTCCTGGATAACAGGCGACTTTAAGGTCGCATGGCCGCGTGCGCCGGTGTGAGTCGCGCGGATGGTCGTCGTCGTCGTCACCTGTGCGGAGGGCGTAAAGAGGGATCGGACATTTGCGCGGATCATGCGCCAGGAAGAGTCGCGTTTCGGCAGCTCGCGGGTTTCTGAGTTTGGCGTCATCAGTCATCCGAACTGAGAAGCGGACTGGACCTTCTGGAATAGTCTGTTCTGCCATCTGAAGTACTGAAACTTTTTTATATAGGTCGTCTGATACTACATCGAGTGTCTTTATCGAGGAGGAGAACTAGGAGAGATATGTAAAGACTATTCATGTATCGACGCCGTTCGTTTCGCTAGCTGATTATAGATCCGTGGAAAAGTAGTCCGTGGTTGTTCCTCGTCATAAAACAGAACCAGTACAAAGTAATAAGTCAAAATACATGTATGCAGCGAGGATATGACCCTCAGGATATTAAAAAAAAAATGAATGGACGAAATGAATGGGTCCTTGTCTGTGGGGAAAACAAAACGCCCACACGTGCTGCAAAGGCATTTCTACTGGAGAGCAATAGCTTTTTTTTTTCGTGAAGATTGCATGAAGGGATCAGACAAGACGAAGTACCTTTGCGCCGATATCAGACAAAGTAGAGGTAAACGAGGTTTGTTGAAACTCGACGTACCACCGGCACCGCGTCCTCGTCGAACGTCCGCTTGATGTGCTCAACGTTGCCCGTTACGAGCAGTGCATTCTCGCGGGGCAGGTACATCATGCGTGCCCCGGCGTTGACTACGTTGAGAGAGAGACGAGACATCAGCCAAACACGATCGTCGTCGAGACCAGATAAAAAATGGTAAACATACAACCATCAGCGTTGATCCATCGCGCTGCGGAAGGGAGGGAGGGGATCAGACAAACTGGCACAGGAGAAGATGGGAAAGGGGGGGGGGGAACGAACCGGTCAGTTGTCCATCGCGGCGGTCGAGGGTCCATACGCTGGACTCGACAAGTCCGGAGCCGTATGCGGCACCGGCGGCTTGAGGGGTCGAGCCTGCTGCGGCTGCGCGGGGGGCTCAAGTCAGAGACCGGAAGGCGGCGGGGGCAAGAGAGAAAGACATACTGTGGTCGGTCGCGGTAAGGAGGACATGGCTGCGGAGCGGGGATTTAGTCAGTCAGATTCGATGTGTGTGTGGTGTCACCCCTTGCAAGCAAGAGCCGCTCGCACACGCACCTCTCGGAAGACTCGTCAAGGCGTGCGTTGAGGCTGGATGGGCCCGTGACGAAGCCGAGGTGGTGGTAGCCATTCTCGGGGTCCTGCGCGCGCGGCCACAGCGGCGTCAGGGCCGTATCGGATATTGAGTGCACGGGGGAGGAGACACCTACCGAGATGGACAGGGCTCCTGGCACAATGGCTGACGGCGAGCGCAAGGTGACAGTGAGGGCGTCCTTGGGGTCCGTCGTCAGGCCGAACCTGACGTGCAGACATGAATGGCACGTGCAAGTGGTGCGATGATAGAGTTGGGTGTTGCGAGGGAAAGAGGGGGGGGGGTGTAGATTTCAGTGTGTGTGTGTTTGCGCAAAGAGCGACGGTAATCGTACCGTTGGATGTCGGAGGCGTGGGGTGAACGCGAGACGAGGCCGAGGACTTCATTTGACTCCTCCCTGACGACGACGAGCGAGCCTGAGACTCTGTTGATATCGGTTAGAACGCAAAGTGCAAAGTTGGTCGCGGAAAAACATACGGAACGGCGGATGGCGACGCGCTAGGAGCAGTGGCAGGTTCTGCATAATCGCTGGTGAGCACGATACCCCCAAGTCTCGCAACGAGCGTACCATCGCTAGTGCCAGAGGGAACTTGGATCGCGACATTGCCGCCCTTTCCATGTCCATGGTGCTTGTTCTTGTTCTTGTTCTTCTGGTGCCCGTTCTTGCCGGAGCTCCCGTTGTTCGTGTATTGCTTGCTATCAGTGGCAGCAGCTTGGTGGGCGTTCGGTTGAATGTTGTGCGGGACTCGCCGCACAGGCGGGATGGGTGGCAACCCACGCCGCATCCGGCTCGCGTTCGTATCGCGCTCTGCGGGGACGTGTGCTGCGACGTCCGCCGCGGTGTGCCGCCTCATCGCCGATGACAGGTGGCCGTCGGCAAACGGCGCCGCGTCGATCGACCTTTGGTGCGTGTGAGGGGCGCCGAGCGCGACGGCTGCCAGCGCGAGGAGACTGAAGATGACCGCGAGGGTGCGGGCGTGGATGGTGGTGTTGCGAAGGAGCGCCGGGCTCATCGTGTGGGGGTGCTCGTGTCAAACGAAATTGGTAAAAGGGTAAAAAGAAACGAGAGAGAAGGTGAGCGAGGAATGAATGTGTTTAGGGCTTAAAAGGGGAGAGTGGCGGAGCGTGCACGACTCGATCGTGGAGCAGTGCCGGGGAGAGAGAGAGCAGACAGGGGGTATTGACTTAGGGTGTTGCGCTGGCATTCCGGGTACTTATAAAAAAAGCCTCAGCTGGGATAGCGCTCCGCCTGTTTGTCGATTGGTGATCGCCCTCACAGAATCGCAGGTTGTCGTCATGGGAAGCGCGATGCGGAAATACAAACGGTCAGGCACGATGCCCGGATTGAGACGTCCGCTCGCCTCAACTCTTCATTGCTGGCTACAATTGTATACGCGTTGTAGAAGGAGAAAGAAAAGAAAAGCTTCATGTTGCGCACTGGCGCCGAGGCGAAAACTATAGGTAGTTGTTGTACCTCTCGTTACACATGAAACTGGCGACAGAGACAACGTTCGTTGGTCTCGGGGGGCGTTGAAGCGGGAGCGCTTGAGATTACACAATGCATCGGTGTGAGCTTTGCGGCGTGCCCAAGCGGCTGCCCCGCTCATTGCGGTGGTGGGTCGCGTGATAACTTGAGCTCCGACGCGAATGACCTTGATAAAGCCGCGTCTAGAAGACCGCATTATCTTGTGCCAATGCCAGCATTCCATCGTACTCCGATGCGAGCCGCCAGACGTCGTGCTTGCATGGAGGCGACGACCTGTGACCTCGAGAAGAGCAAAACTAGTCCGAGCAGCGTGAAAAATAGATTGCACAGCTGGAAAGAACAAGACAATTCAGTTCGGGGGGGGGATAATAAGGAGGATCCAGCGAAGACTCTGCTTACAACAAACTGCCAATACTCTTCTCTCTCCTTTGCATGTGTGCGGCCGCACGATTCCCATGCTGGAGTATGTCCGTCGTTGTCTTTGTGGCCACCTGCCGCACCTGGCGCCTGAATGTGACCATGGTCGTCATTATTCGGGGGTTCATCGCGCGGGGTGCAGTGCAAGAGTCTGCGACTGCCGTACGGTTGGCAGTAGGGCTCGTGTAGCTGGACAAATTCAAGTTTAGTTTAACAATGAACTGGAACGACGTACAGCAGCAGGTGGACACTTTTCGCAAACTCCAAACTGGATGCAATTGAATTCAGGTCCTTGGGACGCGCGGGGCAGCTCGGGTTGTTCTTGCGCGGCGCAAAGAATAATGAATAGGCAGAGATATAAGACAAGATATCTATATCGCGGGTTAAAGCGAATCATAAGGAGCCTATAGAGATTAGACATACAGACTGCGCGTCGAGAAAGTGTGAAGCCATGCCATCGCTGAGGCGCGCGGCTGGTCAAGAGCGCGCGGCGCCGGGAGCAACTTGCTCGTGCTCCTCCTCTGCCAGACAAATTCGAACTTGCCGATGGTTGCTACAAACCGCAAGCTGGCAGATCAATGCATCTGTCCAAGATCTGCTCTACAGGACGTGCGCAGTAGATTAAAAGATGTTTCGCTTGGCGATGTGCTCGTTGACACTCGAGCCAGTGGGTGCGTCGCCGTGCGAGCGCAAGGCTCAATTACAAACTCAACGCTCACATAGCGACTCATGCCCAGTAGACCATTCAAGAGCGGAAATTGAACCTGGAACCCACCCAACGTAGCACAGGTCAACGCATCGTCAAGCGATATCTACTCGGAGTCCTACGCACACCTGGATCGTGTTTTGGACGAAACGGAAAAGCCGCGCCGTGTGATCCGGGTCAAGGATAAAGCTCAAGGCAGTGCCCGATCGGCGCGCACTTGGGTCACCGTGCCGACAAGATGGAGAACCCATCCAACCACCGGTCACGACGCACCGCAGCGCAATAACCTTGGTCGCCTATAGGCCGCTCCGTTGATCTTGGCGCACGTCGCCCTTTGATAAAAAGAACGCGTGCCAGGGCATCGCAGTTATCTCATTTCTTCTTCTTCTTCTTCTTCTGCCCTCCAGTCGCGGCACCCTTGCCCGCACTGCGTTTATTTTCCCTTTTCACCTTCTTCTTCTTTATTCGTTGTTTTCTCTTCGATATGTTCTCAACACGTTGGAGCATGGCCTCCGCGGCGCTTCTGGCCGCCAGCCAATTGACTGCTGTTGCCGCTCAAGTCAGTAAACCACAAACCGACGCTACTACTGGCATCACCTACACCTCGTACACTCATGCCGACACCGGCTTCTCGTGGGGCATTGCGACTCCGTCCGCCATCACCACCGACTTCATGGGTTTCTTGGTTCGCGCCCTCTTCCTCTTGACCTCGCGAATGTACCCATTGATCGGCTAACATTCCGGTTGCAGACATTCCCTCTTACCAATGGCATCGGCTGGGGTGCCGTTTCCCTTGGCAAAGGTGGCAAGATGGCCGGCCCCGCACTCGTCGTCGCCTGGCCCAACGGGGACAAGGTCATGACCACCTTCCGTCAGGCGTCTGGTTACACCAACCCTGGCGCGCTCAAAGGCAATCAGACGCTTTTCACCGTCCCGGAAGGTACCTTTGTTAACGCAACCCACGTCTCGGTCGCCTACCTCTGCAAGAACTGTATCGACGATGAGCTCACCTTCCCTGCTGCGTCCAACATCACCGTCATGGGATTCGCGCTTGCAGCCACTGCCCCGACTACCCCTAGCGACCCGATGAGCGAGCTTCAGTTCCACAGCAAGGGCTTCGGCCAGGCTGGCTTCGACATCCCGAGTGCGGCCAACGCCAAATTCGATACTTGGGCCGCACTGGCAACAGAAGAGGCTGGCGCCAGCGGCGACAGCCCTACCCCTACCGACCCGGGCACCGCGCCGACCGCCACCGTCACCGCCGAGGCAAAATACGATGCTATCGTGGTCGGTGGCGGCACATCCGGTATCATCGTCGCCGCTCGTCTTGCCGAGGCCGGCGAGAAAGTGCTCCTCATCGAGCGCGGTTCGGCGTCGGTCAAGAGCTCCGGTGGCAACATCACCGTCCCTTGGAGCGATGAGTACACCGTATTCGACGTCCCCGCTCTCAACTACGAGCTTAACGCCCTGCCTGAGGCCGACCAGTGGCTCTGCACGGACACCGCATCCATGGCTGGCTGCCTTCTCGGCGGATCCTCCTCCATCAACGGCATGATCTTCGTCAAGCCCTCGAAGAATGACTTCTTGGGCTACCCAGAGGGTACGCTCGTTACGGGTATTCCATGTATCAGTCGAAGCTTACTCTTGCATCAGGCTGGTCATTCGAAGATATCGAACCTGTTGCGGAGAAGGTCTACGCGCAGAACCCGCCCACAGAGATCTCTTCCGAGGACGGCAAGCTCTACGATCAGTCGACGTACCAGGCACTCGCCAAAGCGCTCGCTCCCAATGGCTGGCGCAACACGTCCAGCATCAACGATGTCGAGGACAAGGACAAGGTCTACCAGCACCCGCCGATGAACGTCGCGGACGGCATCCGCTCCGGCCCCGTTCAGACGTACCTCCCCAACGTCCGCGATCTCGACAACTTTGAACTCATGCTCGACACCTACGTCGTTCGCGCGGTCCGCAACGGTGGCCTCATCACGGGCATCGAGACTCGCAACGGCAGCACGGCAACGATTTACCAAGTCAATGCCGGCGGCAAAGTCATCTTCGCTGGCGGTGCGCTCGGCACACCTCGTCTCCTGTTTAACTCTGGTATCGGCCCCAAGGATCAGCTTAACATTGTCAAGAGCGGCAGCACCTTTGTCACCCTCCCCGAAGAGGCTGACTGGATTGACCTTCCCGTTGGGTGCGTGAAATCTGACAAGTCCTCGATGATCATGTATGCTGATAACCTTTTAGCCAGGGCATTCGCAACCACCCCCTCGTCACCATGAAGCTCGAGACCAAGTCATCCAAGATCCAGGACTACGACATGGGCGGAATCGCGACTGAAGACGCCGTTCCCTTGGATATCAACCTCTTCCTCAACTCGACCTCTGGTCTCTTCACCCAGAACGCGCAGCGCGTCACCATCTACTCGACCGCGAAAGACGCCGACGGCAACGAGCTCGTGTTCCAAGGCTCCGTCTCCACGAGCGGCGCGAACAAGTTCCAGATCAAGTGGAACCTGACGCGCGGCGGCAAGAGCTCCGGCGTCGTTGGCATCACCCCGACCGGCGCGACGGAGCTCGTGCAGTCGCCGTACCTGACGGACGCGGGCGACAAGGCCGCCTTCGCGGCGATGCTGGACGGGTTCGTCGCGATGCTCGCCAATCAGACGGACGTCACGCTCGCGGCCGACATGGAGAAGAACGGCACCGCGATGGTCAACGGCGGCAAGTCGATGGCGAACCACTGGAACGGTGGCGCCCAGCTCGGTGACTCTAACGACGGCACGTCCGTCGTCGATCCAAACACCAAGGTCTGGGGTACCGACAATCTGTACGTCGTCGATGCGTCCATCTTTGTGCGGTCGACGGCCGGAAACACCGTCGCACCCGTCATGGTCGTCGCCGAGATGGCGGCTAAGAAGATCCTCGAGTCTGCCGGCACGCCTTCCGAGCCTACCACGTCCGACCCATCCGGACCTTCGTCCACGTCCACATCATCCGCCCCCACGGAGCCGACGACGACGACTGTCCCGTCCGAGCCGACGACCAGCTCTCCGTCTGAGCCCACTACGAGCGCTCCGGCAGAGCCTACAACGACGCCCGCGCCGACAACTACTTGCGCGGCGCGTAAGTAAAGAAGGCTGTTCGTCCCGCAGAGTAGGCTAGCAAACTACAACGCGAGCGATATCGCAAAGCCCAAACTTTAATTTATTGGATACAATATATCTTTCTTTGTCCTCAACCTTATGCAATGTTCCAGTACAGCGTGCCTTGCGGCTAAGCATGCTACTGGAGCAGTGCAACAATGACCTGGCGAGCGAGCATCTGCGCGCGAACATCGAGAACTTATAATATTAATAGCAACTGGAGCATGTGAGCTGGATTGTTTCCGGCGCAACTGTCAAACAGACTTATGCCTCCTCGGAGGTTCCCTCGCGCCACTGTCGGTCATTGCTGTACTTGAGCATCCAGACACTGGCGCGTTGGGCAAGTGACTCTTATACTATGGAGCTTCACGAGCTGTGGCCCTCGATGTGGATCGCACCATATGATTTGGACAATCACTAGTTGCGGTGTTAGGCTTGATTTGAAGCTTATACTGCGAGAAAATGGATGTCTCGTGTCCATATCCACTCTTCATTCCCGTTTGCAACGACGCTCTCCACAGTTGTAGGTCTGAAATACTGCGACACACGCACACTGACCGGTTTTCGATTTGCCACTTCAATGACGAAGTTATCGATGCCATGCGCGGCACCTCATAATCAAGAACTACAGCTCGGAGACTTTTCGGGTCTATCAAACAGCTGCCCTGAACGGTTCTGGATCACAGGGCTGCTGCGCCGCAGTAGATCATGACGGTCATTCTACCATAAATACCGTTCAGTTTCCTCGAGAGTCATCCACACGCATCTCAACTCTCGAGCCCTGCAACCGCACACTCATTAAACGCTCTCGCTCATTACTAATAATCCGCTATGCGCCTTACCACTGCCATCTCTGCCGCTGCCCTCTTCATTGCGTCCGCATCCGCCACTCTCTGGTGCCAGGACCTGCCGCCCGGCAAAGGCGGCTACGGACACCTCGAGCTCCACAAGAACAACGTCACTACAGGCGAGGAGTACTACATTGGATTCGGCAGCAAGACGGATGCGGATGGCAACGCCTATCTCGTGCCCGGCATTCAGCAACGCGTCGACCTTCAGGCGTGTGACAGCGCATACATCGGCAAGACAGGTGCCCTCACCGACGGCAAGGAGCTAACAATCTACGGCCGCCTCACGTCGGGCGGAAAGTGCATTACTCGCACCTCGGACAGCTCGCTCGTGCTCGCCAAGTGCATCACCCTCGACGGCCCTGACGTTGCCCCACAATTCTTCACCCTCAAGGTGCCCTACTACCAGGCACAGAGGATATTGTAGGCGGGGATATTATCATCTCGTATGTCTCCGCTTCCAACTACTATGTGCAACTCCAGGGTGGCATTGTTCGCTGTACGTCAAGCCGCGTCTCTCATATTTGCTGCGTGACGCTAACGTGACATTGTAGACGGCCCGACGAAGCCAGCTTCAACTTGGTACTTCACCTGGAACTACTCTTCCGACTGATCATACATACGAATGTCGGAAATATGGTGTATAAGCAGCAATGGACTGACACGGACCTCGGGACACTGATGTACTACGTGTATCGTGTCTTTTCTGAGTTCAAATGCATTTCGTCCCTCTGATGGACTGCTGGGTGGACCCACAAACGTGACGAAGGCGAGGATAAAGGTGACAAGACAAGCTGCGGTGCGCTACAAGAGAGACGTGTTGCCTCCACACTTGTTACTTCTTCAGTCTGGCCGACGTGCAAATTATCACATAGCTCAGGAGAAGTCGGTGACAATCTAGCGCACTAAAAATGTCTCTTCACGGTTGTTTAAGCAACGGTATACATCTGACTAGCTTTACAGCACTGTTCAAGGGTCATAGGGCAGTGTCCAAGACTTCATGAATGTCCGAGAGAAGAACAAGACGGACCATCTCTTGACGGATTATGTGATATAGTCTTTCAGATCCATTGACCAGCGAGCTCGCGCGAGATGATGCGCGACTTGACAACACGCTTGCGCTTGGGGGTACCATCGTCTTCAGCAGCCTCAGCAGCCTCAGCAGCGGCTGTCTCAGCGTCCGCGGTGCCGGCTACGACAAACTTCAGCGACACAAATGGCACATGTATTGGAATGCTTACCGGCAGTGGTGTCAGTTGCGTTGCCACCAGCATTAGTCGCCGCCGCGTCACCCATGGTCACTGCAACGCATCCTCCGAACGGACCTGCACGTGCAGGATTACGGCACCGCACAAGGCATGCATTTCCATCCGGCCCGCCGGTGCAGGTTGTTCCTGCAGGCATCTCTGCTCATCGTCAACATTGCGCTAGCCTATCAAGAAGGAAGAGGGTAAACTTACGAGCGACAAGAGGGAAGTCCTCTGCCCTGGCACGCGAGCGACCGTTGTTGCCAGGAACCTGAGTTGTAACTTGCATGGGCGTGAATGCGTTACCCGTTCCGTCAGTGTTCACGTCACAACTGCTCATGCGATGCGGTCAATGAGGCTGCGACACCTTACTAGCAACTAGAACGCACGTATAAGGACCCGCGCCATCTCCGTTGATTTGATGCAGCGTCATCTCGACCTCGCCAGCGGTGGTAGCAGAGGGGAGGCCATCCGATGATGCGGCTAGAAATGATGTCGTAAGTAGATGTCATGGCTGACGGGCCAGACGCACCAGCCATCTGGGCCGCGATGTCGTTGACCCCGCCGAGCCGAGTACGACCGCAGGCAGATGCCGTACCACGGGCAATCTCGCGATCGCGGATGATACTTGTGTCTTGCTGAGAATAGCGGAGAGGAGTTCAGTGATTATAGTAAGTGATCGGGTAGGAACTTGCTTGGAAGGGCCGGGCTCTTGTACCATCACGCGGAGTGGAGGCGTCGATCCCGAAGGCCGCAGCATTAACACCGTTCGCGCCTTTTACTTGTGTGATGGCCCCATGACCACGGACAGTCAGGAAGAGGAGAGCGAGAGAGGCGACGGCACGCGTGAAATGCATGACGGAATAGAAGAGGAAGGGATTCCTGTTGGGTGGCGAGGACAGCTAGCTAGATGCGCAACCTGCACGCGATGAAGAAGAGAGTGAGAGTGCGAAAAAGAGGATGAGAACGGTGCACAGCACACGAGGAGTTGAGAAGGGGGTGGGATCGAGCCTGAGGTGAGTAAGGTGAACCGATGTGGCCTTAAGTACTCTGGTGCGGCTATAAGTGCTCATGATCGATCTACAGGTTGCTGCTTCTCTTTGTGTAAGGTTTCAGATCCGGAACCAGTGCATGATTCGCCACGTTAGATGCATCTAGTCAGCACGATGTCAACTTCTGCCTCGGGTAAAGCTTCAAGACAAGACGAACCAGAAAAGACTAGCCACGCTCCGCTGAGAAGACAAAACGTACATGAGGGTAAGATTCAGAGGTTAAGGTTAGGTTATAAGACGAGACACCGGTTCGTGCGCAGGTTCGCCTGTCCTTGTCAGGAAAACGGTTAGACTCGTCGTTATAATACCGGCAGCTATGCGGGACCATTCGGCTACTTTAGAGACGGAGGTTGTCATATTCTGTCGGAATCAAGGACGACGAACAGAAGACCCGGACCATAGCTGCGGGAATGAAGTGGCGGCGTCTCCAAGACCGCCCCTTGTTGTCGTGAAGAGAAGCGCTATTGGTCGCTATGCCAGTACCGAGATACCCGCGACAGCCCCAAGATCGTGGAGGAAGGTGTGCTGCAATTTAATCACAGGAGGCACAAACGCAAAGGCAAGTGGGATAGAATACAGCCGTCAAATTTACAGTGGAGTGATTCTCGTCTCAAAACGTAATCTCGCCCTTCTCGCTCTTACCCGAAAGAACATGCAGTAGTCCTCTTATTTAGAGATCACAGTAGCATTGTATCCGCTGAAACACTTTGTAAAGGTTCACCAAGGTAGCCGTGCGCTTGAGATCAGAAAGATAATCGAGACTCCATGAGAGAGAGAGAGTGTGTGTGTGTCGTTTTATTTTCGCGCCGTAGGCAGCGAGCCCAAGAGCGCTAGTCCGTCTGACCCCGTAACTAAGTACTGAATACAAACTGAACAGCTATACATGCTTGTCGGCGGTGCGCGCGGTGCGCGTGGTCTGAGTTGTTGCGCATCTCGTCTGGGGGCGCTGGTTGGTGCTCGTGACACCGGCTGAGTGTGGTGGGGTGGTGTGGTGTAGCGTCATGTGCAGCCAAAGCCGCTGTGTGTGGTCCTATCTCCTACTCCTCTCCTTCCTCCCGGTCCTCCTCCCATCCTCCTCCATCCTCCGGCTCGTCTTCCCACATGGGGGTTGTGCGCGGTGCACGTGGGTGTCCTGTCTTCGTGAATGCCCCACTGGTTCGCAGGAACTTGGCCAAGGCCACGATGCCGTCTCTCGTCCCTAGGATGACCCCAAGGTCGACGGTTGTGGATGCGTCCCAGAGGGCGCTGCGGTATCGGTCGTACCGCGGGCAGTGTCTGAGCGTGTGTTCGCGTGTCTGGGGATGTTCGCCGCAGGGGCAGTCAATGTTCTCGCTAGGTACGTTCTCTTTGTAGTACGCGCCTTGGAAGCAGTGCCCCGTGCGGCACTGCGTGAGTCTGGCAAAGAGCTCGCGTTCCTTCGTGAGGGCTGTGAAGTGAGGTGTTGGTTTGAGCGAGGGCGGGAAGCGGTCTGCGGCGGCGAAGCGTGTGCCCCGGGTGGCGGGCGTTGCGCGTCGCCATTCTTGTGTCCATTCATCCTGTAGTTTCTCCTTTGATCGACGACCTGCGTGTGCACGTGAGGTGAGTTCTCTCGTGGGAGCCATCGCCGCACCGCGTTTGGCCATCTTGTCCGCTTCTTCGTTCCCTTCCACGTCCTTGTGCCCTGGGCACCAGGCTACCTCTAAGGTGCGTTCCGGGTCAGCGTCCAGGCAGGCGTGGGTCGAGACTCCATGAGTAACCGTCGCTGTGATCTTGTATATTGGTAACAACAGCATAGACCATGCACCGGGTGTCTTTCGGTGAGAAGCAGATATTCAGTGCCTTTGCGGACAAGAGATGAGATATATTATATAATCTTGTGTGCGGCGCGCTGGTCACTTCACATCGCACATCATATCAATCGGCTCACCGCCGGTAATTGCTTCCGTCCATGCCCTATACGCCTCGGAACTGTTTTGGTCAAGTAGCCCGTTCCGGTCTGCCAAGCATCCACAAGTTCATGCTGCTGTCACGAGTACTGTCAGCGTGCGACTGCCAGCCAGTGCGCTCTTTCTGATTGTCATCACCTTGTTGGGCTTTCGTTGTGATGACGAGGGGAGTGCGTTGTTTTTGCTCGTCGCTTTTTGGTAGACACACCAAACCGGATGATGAGAGTGTGGGCAGCCCGGCCGGTAGGCTTCCCGTGCAGTTGCAAGCATGCATCATCGTCCGAGCCATAATTTGAGAGAATATCCAAGGATCCCAGTTCGTTGACGGGCCGAGCAGGCAAGTGAGAAGAAGAGGCCATCGCCACCGCGTGTCCTCGATTCAAGTTGGCGCCTTCTCTCAGTTTTGCGCAGCTCTTGGATTGCATTGCGTGGGCGATGTAGCACAAGAATAAGCATTTAGGTGTAGTTCCCGAACACAACATTGGCATTAGACTGAGTTAAAAAACTACACAAGTTTGAGGAAAACGTGAAGCGCGTGTTTAAACAGTAGACATATATATCTCTATTTCTCAGTGCAAAGCCGATACCAGAGCTAGCACCACGCAGAAGGCTGCCGAGACAACACTCATCCCTGGTTTGAGGGTAACGCTGGCGTCATCCACGGGTTTGGCTACCAATCCCAGCATGACGTAGGGATCGATAATCTCGTCGTGCTCCCAATCCGAATCCAGCGGGAGCGTGCCCAATGGAAGGACCATCTTGAGCTCCGAAGCGATCAACCGTCCAAAAATGATTCTACCTTCGTCGTTGAGGTCTGTTTGGTTCAAGTATCAGTTTACAAAGCGGTGATTTGGCGGAACAGTGACACAAAAGACACGAAAGAAACATGAGGGCTCACAAGTGTCATCGTCCGGTGTGAGGTTCCATGAGGTGCATTTGTCGTAGCCTTCATCCTGTTCATGGGTCAGCCGTCATTCTTGTGTAAAAGGACCTGGGACACTTACTTCGCAGAGCCGAAGGGATGACCAGTGCGTATCAATCGCCAGGACCTTTTCAACTAGTGCAACATTCAAGATGGCTATTCGTGCGATCAGAACCTACAGCTACACGCAGACGCATGCGCATTCTACTCACCACGAGCGAACGGCCGGCGCGTTGCGTTAATTTTCTCGTGATCCTCCTTGAAAACCCGCTTTGATAAGCTGTGCAACAACGTCAGGCTCTGACCTATGAAGATGAGAAAAAGTGTACGGTGTTAAGAGTACGGGGGTTCCGCCAGCGGCTTTAACACCCTGCACCATCGTCTGAACCATATGCGACATCGTTTCGGGCGATACACCCTCGTGCTCATCGTCATTTCCGAATTGAATCGGCACGTAGACCGGCGTGACACCCTGCGCAATGAACGTCTTGATCTGCTGAATGGCCGCTGGGTACGCCGCGGGCAAGTTCAGGGAGTCTTGAGCGGTGAGATACTTGGGTGCTTCGGTGGCAAAGCTGAGGCAGTGAGACGGGTCGACTTCCCAAAGAGCAGAGCAAAACGTTGCGGACCAGCCTCCAGATACGAGTACGGTTTTTGGTCCGGAGTTTTCATCAGTGCTATCGTCGCCAGTGGTGTCGGTGCTGGTGTCGGTGCTGGTGTCTGAGTTGGGATCGGACGTATTGTTATCGCCAGTGCCATCATTTGTGCTCGCGTCGGCCGGATCCTGGCGACCCCTGATGCTTGGTGGTACATCGGTTGTATCATCTGTGGTCGTTCCATCGCTAGACGGTACGTCGGTCGTACCATCGGTGAGCGTTCCATCGCCAGCGTCCGCCCCGGTCCCGTCACTGGTGTCATCACTGGTCTCTGGAGTTGCGTTGGGGTCGACCGTTGTTCTGCAGAGGATAGTCAGTTTCGACCCCAGGGCGATTGATCAATGAACTCACATGTTGATGAGGCCCGTGGTCGAATCTCCAATGAGCACAAACCCAGAAGTCTTCGGTTGAGGCGCATCGGTTTGCGCAGCGTCATCCGCACGACGTGCCGGGGAAGGGCTCAACACTGCAGCCGACGCATAACCGAGAAGAAGTAAAAGTCCAAAGGACTGCAGAGACACGCGCATCCTAAGAATCTCAAAATCTTAGAACGAGAACGGGGCTGGGGAGACCTCGAGAAACGAAAATGGAGGAGAAAAAAGATTGGCACGTGTGCTGATGCCCTGGTTGCTTTATGGCACACCGTGCTGGCGTCGGCGAACTAGGGTTGCGGTGTCTGTCGCCGGCGAAGCTGTGCGCCGATTCGGAGTTACGGCGAGTCGCATGCCATGCGCAGGGTCTGAATGGGGCAAGTGATCTGGTGAGTCCGGCGCGTGATGGTGTCATGAACGAGGCGGTGCGATGGAATTCACATTGTAACCGAGCGTACGGCTCAGGTTGAAAGGAAATGGAGGGAATTCTTCCGTACCCTGCGCGGTTACTAGACGTTAGGTGTCCAATGTCGTTAGACTGTGAATCAGTAATGAAGAAAGGAAAGTCTGCATCACAGGACAGGGATAATAGGGTCTCCGGATCATGTTTATAAATCAATACCCGAAGCCTGGCATGGCAAACAGAGCAAACTTGGTTCGCTACCCAAGAGTCTCATTCTTCACCGTCACTCTCCCCCAGAGTTTGAGCAGCTGTGTACGAGGTCTAAAGAGATCTTACAATGATGTTAGCTTGTCCAGGATCCCAGCTTAAGCGGGCACGTGCGGGGCAGCGCTGACAGCTTGCATGTACACCCGCTTTATAGTAAAGACACAGATAATGCGGGTAAGAGTGAGATAATGAGAACCAGATGCAACCGACAACTTTGTCAAGCAAGACTTCGTAGTTGTAACGAGGCTGGAGATGGTCGGTATGCTGTGAACGGAGTGGCGGCTCCTCCGATGCCGACGGACGCGAGACTTTCGCCGCACTCCACACCGTAGGCGCAGTCGCCACATTATGCCGCCGGAATTCATCACTTTCACGGTACTTGTCGTCGACTTTACACGCAGCAAGATGGCAAGTAATCACCACACACATTCGAAGCGAAGAGAGAGACGACGAATCGAAACCAATTGATTGACAAGACAAAGAGACTTATGCTACATGACGGGAGAGACAATGGCGATGATGAGGCACTCAGTATACTCCGGACTCTGAGATGATCATCTTGGACTTTGGGTCGCCAGTGTTGGAGCCGAGCGCCTCGATCTTCTCGACGACATCGTAGCCCTCGACAACCTGTGTCGAGGTGTGTGCGTTAGATATAAAATATAGGGGAAAAAGGAGCAGGGGTTAGATATAAATATAGGGGAAAAGGGAGCAGGGATGTTGGGAACGGACCTCGCCGAAAACGACGTGCCTGCCGTCGAGCCAGGCCGCGGCGATGGTGGTGATGAAGAACTGTGAGCCGTTGGTGTTGCTGCCGGCGTTGGCCATCGAGAGAATACCTGGCTTGGTGTGCCTCAAGTGGAAGTTCTCATCTGCAAACACACGCAACGCGGCGGGGGGGGGGGGCGTTGTTCAATACGACGTCACTCGGCTCGGGTTGCTTACCGGCAAACTTTTCGCCGTAGATGGACTTGCCGCCGGTGCCGTTGTGGTTGGTAAAGTCGCCGCCCTGGAGCATGAACTGGGGGATGACGCGGTGGAACGTGGAGTCTGCGTAGCCGTAACCGTTTTGGCCGGTGCACAGCTCGCGGAAGTTGCGTGCCGTCTTGGGCACGACGTCGTCGTACAATTTGAACTTGATCGTTCCCGCGTCCTTGCCGTCAATCGCGACCTTGAACTGCTCAAAGACATCGTGGTCGGTCAACCCGGCGATCCAAGCTCGGACGTGTAGTTGCAGGGTATGGGAAAAGAAGAAAAGGGTTCGATGTGGACCGATTATGGACGGATAGGTGACGATTGCGAACGACGAACGGTGGCGAGACAGAACACAATGTTTCATGATAATTGTCAGTTCACATTTTTTTCAAATATCGGAGGGCGAGAGCAAGTGACGCGACGTACATAAACGTTCTGGCCCTAGGCTCATTCCGAGAGGGGATGTGGAGAATGAGCAAAAGCGCGGAGACGGGAGCCCCGAAAAGATCCGGGATTGCATCTCACAAGAGCTGATTTAGAACGTCGGTCGTGTGGTGTGGTTTGAGGTGTACTTGATCAGGGTCGGGGACGCTAAACACAATGGACCCTGGATGCGCGAGACGGCGCGATGACGAGAAAACCACAAATAGATCATGAGAGACGGGAAATTGGTATATATGTATGCGACGTGCAGAAACGTTTCTTTGGCCATTCAGCCGGTCTCAATGCTCAACTGTGCGCAATCCATGCACGAGCGAAATGACACGGAACGATCGCGCGCCCATTGAAGTCGAAAGGCAATCGAAATAGCTACAATCAGAACTCAGGATGAGCGGTTCGAAAAAAAGGATTTTCTATATCTTCCGGAATTTGCCCATGCGCTATCGACGATACGGCCAATATCGCGGAACGTTGTTTGCCTCGATGGCCGTCATTTCGGTACTGATATTCGGATTTTTGGAACACGGATGTGAGAAGTATGACAACGGGGTGCACTGGGGGCGTCTTCTTTTGGCATAGTGGTGGGCAACTGAGAATGTTAAGGTAAAAACGGTCGAATTCCCTCGACGATTTCCGCTGCTCCGTGTCGATTAACTTAGAGCCAGACAGCTCTCATGGGTCATTTAATCATTTAATGGAAGCATCCGCGATGTTGTCAGTGTATATTGGTAATTCTCGTCGCACTCACGTGTGCTTCGTCCATCAACAACTGGCAGTACTTCCATGCATCAACGTGGTGCACACGAACTTGATCATATTCACAGTACGTCTTGTCGAGTTTACAGGCAGCAAGATGGTGAAATCACCACACACATGCCGCGACGACCTGTCGAGCTGCGCGTTTTAAATTTGTAATTAGAAAAATGAAATGGGGATTATGACGCAGCGGAGAACGAGAGCTTGCGACTCTCATCATCTGCTACGAGCCATGAACAGTAACCAGTAGATGTGTGTTGGGCATGTGCGGAGCATGCACTCCGTGCTGCTGGGCGTACGAAAACAGGACCTCGGGACGCACCAACGCGATCGTCGTAACCTTCCATTACTGTAAATGCAATCAAGAAGAAGAGATGGAAAGTCGGAGTATGGTCTGTTAGACAAGTCAAGTATAGGGTGGGCGAGTCCGGGCGGGGCGGACAGCGGACGAGTGAAGAGTGAAGGAGCATAGACGGACGATGCGAGGATGGAAGCACAAGAGGTCAGGGTCGCAGGGTCTTCAACCGGCGCAATTAGCTGATCCCGCAACGATGGTCGGTTGGGAATCGCGCTTCGCTTATTTGCTAGATTCTTGACACATTGAGGGGATGGCGGATGGGCGGATAGGGTACAAGCAGAGGCACTGCAGGGCACAGCGGGTCGCGATGGAATGGGTGTGGGCCTTTATCAGTAACTCAATCGCGGGGGATCGGGAAAACAGAGTGGAGGAAAGAACCGGTATCGAGTCTGGCGGGGTGGTATCGCATTGTGGTTGTGCATGCAATCATGGCAATCATTCTTTACGCTCGCACCTCTCCGCAGCTGGAAGCTGTTTCTGCGCCACATTCGGAGCCAAGTGACTTTGTCCATGAGGACCGGATTTTTCACAGGCAAGTGATTCGCGAATGGTGTTGGCTACCTATATTTACTTAATGAAGCACTCTGCGGCGAATTCATAAAGTGAGCGATGAAGCTGTTGAATCTCTATCGCAGAGTGCACAGAAATGCAGCAGCGAGGTGAGCGTGGCTGCACAACAAACACCTGATGTTCATTTCCTACAGGTGCCAGACTTGTGGAGATTTGATGTTGCGCTAATCAAATTGATGGAGATTTGCATGGTTGCGCGCTTACAGTATACGGTAGAACCCGTCATTCCCTGGCTTCAGGACGGTGCCGCTGGACCATCTTACAGGGGGAACATGTTATGTATTGAAGTTTCATGTATTGGCTAAGACTGCCTGAATGGCTCGAATCGAACTCCTGCCATGTTGCGATATCTCCGCGCCGTGGCGTATGTTCAGAAATCATGACCTTGGTCTGACCCGAAGGGTGACTGTGCATGTTGTCGGCTGATGAACGAGATTACGCATATGCACATTCATGACCTCTCACTCGGGAAGTCTCGAGGCAAAGCTATCTTAGGTGGAAATATTATACACACGGGAACACTCAGTAGCTCCCCTATTGTAACTGCCATTGGCTCATATTAAGTTCTAAATTGCGCTTGGTATATTGCTGCGACGCAAGCCAGACAAAGCACAAATTTCACCATCCGTCCTAACCCGACTGGGTTTGAAGCCTTGTCGCGACGGAAAAGCCAGCACCAACACCGAACGCCGACATATTTCGAGGGCTCAAATGAAGCAGGACCATAAAAATGATCTAGCCTAACTAGAACTGTGCGCGACCAAACACTAACGCGATCGCCGGACGACTTTCATTGATCGTAAAAGCAATCAAGAAGAAGAGATCCGAAATCGTTTGTAGTCCGGGATACATCACAAGTCAAGTACAAGGGCCGGGCGGACAGCGGACGAGAGTGAGGAGCGAGGAGCGAGGAGTGAGGAGCACAACCGGACGAGCATAACAGCGCGAGGATCGAAGCGCCAGGGTCAGGGCGTCCAGTGGCCCCATTAGCCGATCCCCGCATCGCTTATTTGCGTGGTTTTCTAAATTCTTGACAGTTAGAGGGGATGGTCTAGATGGGGGACGGGCGACAGGGTACAAGCAGGGTACAGCAGGGCCGTGATGGGATGGTGTGGGCGGTTTATCAGTAACTCAAATCGCGGGGGATCGGTCGGCGCCGATGGATGATCTTAAAACGGGAACATATGTCACCGTCCTGTATTGATGTTTCATGTATTGGCTGTGTCCGGTTGAATAAAATGCGAGTTGTATGGAAAGAAAACAGATGTCAGCACTTGAACTAGCGACAAAAAGCGAAGGCGCAAGAGACGAGACGAGACGAAACGTCAAGAGAGCAGGAGGCCTGAGGAGGGTACACCAGGAGTCGGGGTTGGTGGGGGGGGGGGACACTGGACACCATGGATTGTGCGAGACGGCGCGAGATGGTGATCTTGGACTTTGTGGTGCAGGAGCGAGAGCCGAGCGCCTCAACCTTTTCGACGACATCCATTCCCTCGGTGACCTACCCGAGTGTGCGTCAAGGATTACGAGTTAAGAAATGGAAATGGGCGGGAACGGGCCTCGCCGAAAACGACGTGCTTGGCGGCGAGCCAATCCGTGAGAAAGGTGGTGATGAAAAAACTGGGAGCCGTTGGTGTTCTTGCCGGCGTTGGTCATCGAGAGGAGACCCTTCTTGGTGTGCTTCAACGTAAAGTTCTTATCTGCAAATTCACGCGCGTATTCAGTTCAATACGCATAAACGACGTCACTCGGCTGGGGCTGCTCACCGGTAAACTTCTCGCCGTAGATGTACTTGCCGCCGGTGCCGTTGTGGTTGGTAAAGTCGCCGCCCTGTAGAACGTGGAGCCGGCGTAGCCGTAACCGTTCTGGCCGATACACAACTCGCGGAAGTTGCGCGTCGTCTTGCGTACAACGTCGTCGTACAACTTGAAGCAAATCATTCCGGCAGGCTTGCTGTCGATCTTGATCTTGAACTGTTGAATGACATCGGTGTGAGTTGGAGCGGCCAAGGATGGAGATATTCAGTGGTGCGAGATAGGAAGTTGAAGGGGGGGGTAATGAACGCACAGAAGTGCGGGTGTGGTGGGATCTCGGTTACGATAGAAAGCGAGATCGACAATGCAGTAAGATGACGAAGGAGAGGACGTAGCCAAAAAAAGGATGAGTGATGCATGTCTAAATATTCGTGACAACTTTGACTTGTCCCGAGGAGGAAAAAAAAAAAACAGATGAGAAAACGGTCAATGCAAGCCGGGAGGACGTAAGAATGTAAGAATCAAGGTGCGAGTGCGATAAAACCAGACAGAGGACGAGGCAAGTCGAGACCGGAAAATTAGAAACTCGGAGATCGTTTTTGAGAACTCCCATCATCTGCTACGAATGCATGCATGAACAGTGAACGAGTACCCACTTGAACAGCTCAGGACCAAGCACTAAGGCGATCGTCGGTAACCCTTCCATCACTGTAAAAGCAATTAAAAAGAAGAGATGGGAAATCGGTTTCTGTGGTCAGAAGACAAGTCGAGGGCAGGGTGGTCCGAGCCGGGCAGACAGGGACGAGTGAGGAGCACGGATGGACGATCGTAACGGTGCGAGGATAGAAGCAGCAGGGTCAGAGTCAGGGTACTCACTGGTGCGCCGATTTGCAGATCACTCAAGCCCTCCGCGCAGCGTGGGCGACGCGCGGATGACAACAACCCGAGGCTACAGCTTGCCTCTCCTCCCACCTCTCGTCATGAAGCACGACTATTACGATGCCCTGCTCGTCATCATAAGGTCGGTCATGAAGCTAGACCATGCCAGGTCTGAACGGTATTCTCGAAGGTGGCGTCGAAGCGGTGCTTGCAATCAGTACACAGGTCGCGGTAAGGACTTGCGCCTAATGGGTTCTAATGCTGAGCACAAGGTAGCGCGCCGATTGAGACCCGCGAGGGTGGCAGTTTGGAGCCTAAATCAGCTGCACCACGAGTCGTACTGGCATGTGGCTATGTTTACGTGACTGGTAGTTGAGAGCATGTTGGATAACGTACTGTTTGCCATTCGATCGAGAATGCTGCACGGGGACTGTGCGTCGTAGCCGCGCTATCCTTGCTAATTGTTGTGCGCACGTTTTGTCGTTTAATGCGCTTATCCGGGAGTTCAATGCGCTGGATGGAGGGCAAGAATGACAAGCGCCGCGCGCGGGTACCGGCTGTCTCGCGCTCACGGAAATGTCACCGCGTCATCACTTGAGCAATCGAGATTGACAAACGCCTCCTCGAATTAGTCAACAGTGGCTGAACCAGGGCTAGATGCTTTTGTACGGGAGATTTATGGAAAACTGGCCATAAATGGCGCAACCTGCGTCGGCCGAACCAGCTCGGAACAATCTAGACGAAGGCGGTATGAATCTCGACGCACCCGACGGTCACTTGTCGTAAAACCGCTGCAGCGGATATTGTTTTGGGCTTGTTAGGCTCTGGAATGAGGGTAGCCTAGTGCACGGTACCGCGTGTAAGATTCGGGTAACGAAAGACAGTGCAGGCGCAGCGAGTCCATGCCAGTGATGCTCAGAGCCGCTACCACACATGAAGGGCTGCATAGATTTGCGTACCTAAGACTTCCCGCGGGCGGCACCGGCACCCTTCCTGCCTGGCCGTTACGAATATCATTACCCTATCCGGCTTAACGCATACATTAGTGACCCTACAATTGGGCGCTCAGCATGGTGACATTGCGGTAGTTGAACGTGTAACACCGCCTGCGACAGGGCAAGTAACACGAGGCAAGGGTGCAAAATCTGCCTTACGCTTCTACCTCCTACGTCCGCCAACCCGAGGTCGCGATGGAGCACGGCGATTACAACGCTGTTCTTGCCATCATAAGACCCATCATGAAGACTTTGCCGGTGCTCAGCAATGTTCTTGAAGGGAGCGTGGAAGTTGTGCAAGCAATCAGTGCCCAGGTCGAGGTGAGCAAGTCGTGAATGGAGCCTGCCGCGCATCTCACCATGTGAACCACCTCCAAGGCGGCCAAAAAGAACAAGGAAGATCTGGAAGATCTGGGCAAGCACGCCGCGACCGTTCACGCCCAGGTCATCATTTCCTTGCGGGACCGAGGAGGAGAGGATCAAGACGCGCTACAGAAAAGCGTCGATCAATTTATCGCGTGAGCTGTCACAGTTAGGAGCGTTCATTGTCTAATGTCTTCCGCAGCGTGTTGGAAAAAGCAAAGGATTTCGTTGTCAAAACCACTGCTGCCGAGGACCAAGGCGTTTTCAAGAAGTTCGTTCACGCAAGTGCTCGGTTCTTGACCGCGACTTCGACGGCGAGCAGGATTTCCGGTATGAAGCAGCGTATATCCGACTCAGCAGTCGTATTTGGAGTAAGAGCAGTATATCACCGTTGATGATGGTGCTGAGTTCCCATAGATAGGGGCGAGCATACGCACCGAGCAACGCGTGATGGCCGTTGACAAGGCATGCAGCGAGATCCGGGCCGATCTCGAGCGCCAGGCTCTGGAGCAGAGAGAGGCGGCAAAGCGGCAGCTTGAGGACCAACAGCACGGTACAGTCTTTATATCCTATGTCGCGCTTGCTAACTATGTATTCAGACTATTTAGACAAGGTTCTGAAGCCTGCTCATAACGCGGCGCACACTGCCGGCAATGCTGCGGAGCCCTGCGCCGATGGTACACGGGTGCAGATTCTATCCACGCTCCAGGAATGGGTAGCAAGCGACCAAGGAGCGCGAATTTACTGGCTCGCTGGCCTGGCCGGCACAGGTTCGTCGTTCAGAAACACATTGATATGTCTACTCACCATTGATCCAGGAAGACAACAATTGCGAGCTCCTTCTGCCGTGAATGTCAGGCTGCAGGCGTCATGGTTCTGAGTTTCTTCATCTCCAGAAGCACGCCAGACCGCAACACGATCACCGCCGTAGTTTCCACACTTTCGCACCAGCTCGCTCAGGTCGATTCCACGGTACTCAACATAGTTAACGAAGCACTCAGAAAGCAACCTCCGATCTTGCACGGCAAAATAGCAGTCCAGGCGAAGGAGCTGCTCGTTGATCCGCTCACTGCTTTCCTGGCTACATCCATGGCCGCGGCAAAGCGCATTGTAATAGTCATAGACGCGATGGACGAGTGCAATGACTTTGCCGCCTCAGACGGTCGCGATCTACTCGGAACGCTCGTACCCGCGCTATGTCACCAGGGGCACGACGTGAAACTCTTTCTCACCAGTCGCTACGAGCCGGAGCTCCGTGTCATGCTTGATCGAGTGTTTGCCGGCGCTCAAGACGAGCGCCAGGTGTTTCTACTCCACGAGGTTGGGGAAAGCGACGTCTCAGCCGATATTCGCACTTTCGTCACGAAGGGTTTCGCCGACATTCGCGAACGGTTTCCCAGAATTCCGTCCACATGGCCGCCCTTGGATCAGGTCAACGAGCTTGTTAAGCTGTCTGGAAAACTATTCGTGTTTGCTTCCACGGTTCTACTGTGGATCGGTGAAAAGAATGCCTCACCTGTTTCGCGCCTGACCGACGTTCTGGCCGCTACACAAGAGTCTCGCTCCGTCGGTCAACACGAGCGGTCTCCGTTCGGTATCTCGATGGGCTGTATCTCACGATTCTCAGAAACGCGACTTCTGATGCCGACCCCGACTCAGTTACCAACTCACGATTGCGGCAGGTACTTTTCATGGTGACATGCGGCGACTATGACGTTTCTGTGGACGTGATATCCGGCGTCTTGGAGTTAAATCCTGACGAGTCAGCTGTGCTGCTCGACTCGCTCTCTGCGGT
Organism: Auriculariales sp. MPI-PUGE-AT-0066; assembly: GCA_020744175.1. Lineage (NCBI taxonomy): Eukaryota > Fungi > Basidiomycota > Agaricomycetes > Auriculariales > Auriculariales sp. MPI-PUGE-AT-0066. The sequence continues at coordinate 60,149 of JAGTJP010000123.1, forward strand.
GGTGCACATTTCGAGCAGCACCTTCACCGTGCCCATCGTTGACGGGTATAGAGACGTCGACGTTCCTGACGATGCGGAGATCAAGGCATTTCACAAGTCTTTCCCCGACTTCCTCGTCGATCCCAAACGGTGCACTGATGAGCGTTTTATACTCGGCGCGATCTAGAAGAGCCACGCCTGGCCCTTGCAATGGTGCAGGCCGCCCGCACTGCTCTTTCAACGGTTCCACCCAGCCAACCAATGAGACTTGCTCAGAGGCAACCGGTGATCGTACCGCATTACGAGATTATATTGTGCCACCATCTTCTGAACACCCTCCGCAAACCCCAATCTGGACAGCACGCGAGTGCTCTCGGCAATTCGAACATGGCCGCAAGCCGGGCAATTGACCTAAAGAACGAATTTGGTCTGGAGCAGAAACATCTAATCAGGCGTCCGGTTCTTGCTCGCTGTTCTTGTGAACAAATTGCCCGAACCGATGTTCACAGAGTTCCAGCGGATATCACTGCTCTTGCCAGACTTAGGTCGTTCACCATGAGTGGTATTCGTAACGCTATGGCAGCGCATGCGATTGCGCAATCGTTCTTCACGATCGCATCTCTCAGCAGCCGGATGCTGGTTCTGCGCCACAGTCGGAGCCAAGTGACTTTGTGCATGAGGACCAGATTTTCACAGGCAAGTGATTCGCGAATGATGTTGGCTACCTATATTTACTTTCTGAAGCACTCTGCGAGATGTCCCTACGAGATGGGGCGATGCAACTCTGAGACTTCTATGGGAGAGTGCACAGAAATGCAGCAGCGAGGTGAGTGGGCCTGCACAACAAAACACCCAACATTGATTTCCTACAGGTGCCACGCCTCTGGGATCACCAATTCGCGCTAATCAAATTGATGGAGATTTGCATGATTGCGCGCTTACAGTATACGGTAGAACCCGTCATTCCCTGGCTTTAGGACGGTGCCGCTGGACCATCTTACAGGGGGAACATGTTATGTATTGAAGTTTCATTATTGGCTGAGACTGCTTGAATGGTCCAAATCGAACTCCTGTGTTGCGATATATCCGCGCCGTGGCGTACGTCGGAAATCATGATCTCGGTCTGACACAAAGGTTGACTATACATGTTGACGGCTGATGGAACGAGATTACGTATATGCACATTCATGAACTCTCACTCGGGAAGCATCGAGGCAAAGCTATCTTAGGCTGAAAATAGTATGCACACGGAAACACTCAGTAGCTCCCCTATTATAACTGCCAAAGGGCTCATATTAAGCTCTAAACTGCGCTTGGTATTACTTACTGCGACAAAGCCGGACAAAGCACAAATTTCACGACACGTCCCAACCCAACTGGGTTCATTCCGACACCGACTCCGACATGTTTGGGGGACCCAAGTTGAGCAGGAACCATAAAATTGATCTGCGACCCCCCGGATTGAACCTTTAGCACGACGAGCGAATTGAGCCAGTGATCATTGCGAGTGCGATAAACCAGACAGATGACAAGGCAAGCCGAGAACGAAAAAGTTAGAAATTCGGAACTCGTTTTGCGACTCTCATCATCTGCCATGAACGCATGAACCAGTAAACGAGCAGTGCGTGATGTGCGCCACTTGGGCATATGCGAGGAATGCGCCCGTGCTGAGCCCTAACGAGAACTGTTCACCGACCAAACACTAACGCGATCGCCGGAAAACTTCCATTGATTGTAAAAGCAAGCAAGGACAATCGGATTGTGGTCTGTTAGACAAGTCAAGTACAGGGTGGGTCCGGGCCGGGGACGAGAGTGAGGAGCGAGGAGCGAGGAAGCGAAGATCGAAGCCCCGGGGGTCAGGGCATCCAGTGGCACCATTAGCTGATCCCCGCATCGCTTATTTGCGTGGTTGTTCTAAATTCTTGACAGTTCGAGGGGGATGGTCTAGATGGGGGACGGGCGGATAGGGTACAAGCAGGGTACAGCAGGGCCGCGATGGGATGGTGTGGGCGGTTATCAGTAACTCAATCGCGGGGGGATGGGTGAGACTGGGTTCTAGCTGCGGACGCGGGGCACGTGCGCACGCGGATTGCGTAATGCATGAGGCGAAGGAATAGATTAGAAGAATAATGATGCATTTCGGTCCGCGGCGGGGGGGGGGGGTACATTATTGCGATTGAACGAGAGGTTTGGTCCGCGATCGATTAGATCTGCCATCGATGGCCACGGGGGGGGGTTGTCTTGGGCGCTAAATGACTTTGGATCCGGCGGGAGGGCCCGATCGGGAAAAAGGTTCCGGACCGGCTAGTGTTTTCTACCACCCCAACGAATCGACGGGTTGTTCAAAAAGCAAAGCTCCTTGTTGCCGATGCAATCCCGGATCTTTTCAGCCCTCCCCTCCCGCACCTTTGCCCGCGCATTCTCTACATCACGCTTAAATGAGCAACGTTTTCGTACGTCGCGTTCTCGCTGTCGCCTACGATCTCGTACTGACGATTTTCGTGGCTCTTTCCCGCGTCGCCACATCTCACCACCGTTCGCAATCGCCCACCCATCGGTCCACATCGGTCCACATCGAACCCTTTCCTCCTATTCTCATACCCTGCGACTACACGTCTTAACTTGAATCGCCGCCCAAATCCATCCCCGATGTCGTTCAACAGTTCGATATTACGATCGACGGCGCTGAGGCCGGAAGGATCACGTTCAAGTTGTACGACGATGTCACGCCCAAGACGGCACGCAACTTCCGCGAGCTGTGCACCGGTCAGAACGGCTACGGCTACAAAGGCTCCGGCTTCCACCGCGTCATTCCCCAGTTCATGCTCCAGGGCGGCGACTTTACCAACCACAACGGCACCGGCGGCAAGTCCATCTACGGCGAAAAGTTTGCCGGTAAGCAACCTTAGCCGAGTGACGTCGTGTATGCGTCTTGAACACGTGCATCGCAGATGAGAACTTCCAGTTGAAGCACACCAAGAAGGGTCTCCTCTCGATGGCCACGCCGGCAAGAACACCAACGGCTCGCAGTTCTTCATCACCACCGTCATCACGGATTGGCTCGACGGCAAGCACGTCGTTTTCGGGCGAGGTCCGTTCCCACCCCATTCCATTTCTTCACTCTTGATTCTCAATTCTAAACGTGCTCTCCCACAGGTCGTCGAGGGAATGAATGTCGTTGAAACCATCGAGAAGCTCGGCTCTCGCTCCGAGCCCCATCGAAGAAGATCACCATCTCGAATTCTGGAACGGTCTGAGCGCCCCCGCGTCATGTAGCATCAGCCCTGTCCCTCTTTCTCTCTCTCTTGTCAATCAATTGGTTCCGGATTCGTTGTCTCTTTGCGTCGCTTCGACCGTTATGGCCACGTCATTGTCTTGTGGCTTGTCAAGTTGACAAGACGGACCGTGAAAGTGTCTCAGTGATCAAGTTTGGGCGGTTATAACGTCGTCGAGCGCGATGAAAATAAAATAAAATAAAAATCTCGCGTCCGTCGGCCATCGGAGGAGGTTGGGGCGAGCTTTTGCGTTTCGTCACACAGACCACCTCTTTTATTTCGCGTCTCAGCGTGGAACAGCACTATTCAAGCGGGTCGTATCGCCCGCACGAGGCAGCGGTGTGCGCTGGCCGTGGCGGTAAACTTTTGACCCCGCCACCGCCGCGACGAAGGACACCACCGGTCACGAAAAGGGGGTGCCAACCCACGTTGATGCATGTACAGTGGCGGAAGCTCGGACTGCCCGTCCACAATTCCAACCCCATTGTTTTGATATGATCGTATTGGACTAATATATTGGAAGCTGAATTGACTATTACCATTTCCCTGAGTGCTTTGAGGCATCATATCGCGAGGTATTGACCGGCTGACGCTGGGCTCGGCTTGAGGTGGCAAATGTTCAGACAGCTTTCCGCTGCAGCCTGAAATTAAAGCCTTAGGCAATTAAATTCCGTTCAAATCTTATGTGGGCATCAGGTCCAACCGTCCTGAAAACCATTCAATACACGTTGAACCTGATCGGGTATGTCTATGAATGCTTTTTATAAGTTTAAATTTGTATATTCACAGTAATTTATGATATATGGACGGGCAGTCCGGAGTTCCGCCACTGTAAGTAGTTACCCCAGTCAGCGGTTGGTCGACGAAACCACACTTGTACTCGGCGCGTAAAGGGGAACCTGGAAGTTGACAATGTCGCCTTATGTTTGAGGGACTCTTGGGTCCGTTTTTTAAAACCTCTATGCCAGAAGAACAGATGTGCACGTCACACTCTGAAGACTTGAGCTTCAAGAAATCCGAATCAGTGAAGGACCATCGCGAAATGATGACCGAACCGCTCGATCTCTGAGTTTTTGAACTGTAGCTTGTTTTTCGATTGCCTTTTCATTGACTGGAACATGGCGCGATTGCTCTTCGCTCCGTGTCATTCGCTGGCCCAACTACATAAGTGGCCAAAGAACAAAAAAAAAGCCGTTTTATAATCCATAATAATTTCCCATTTGTGGTTTCTCTTCATCGCGCCGTCTCGCACAATCCATGGTGTCCAGTGTCCCCCAGCCCCTTGGTGTACCCTCCTCAGGCCTCCTCCACCTCCTCTCTTGACATTTCGTCTCGTCTGGTCTCTCGCGCCTTCGCTTTTGTCGCTATTTCAAGTGCTGACATCTGTTTTCTTTCTATACAACTCGCATTTTATTCAACCGGTCACAGCCGATACATGAAATACCAATACAGGACGGTGACATATGTTCCCCCTTTAAGATCCATCCATCGGCGCCGACTGATCCACCGTGATTTGAGTTACTGATAACCGCCCACACCATCCCATCGCGGCCCTGCTGTACCCTGCTTGTACCCGATTGCTCGTCCCCCATGTAGACCATCCCCTCGAACTGTCAAGATTTAGAACAACCACGCAAATAGCGATGCGGGGATCAGCTAATGGTGCCACTGGATGCCCTGACCCCGGGGCTTCCATCCTCGCGCTGTTATGCTCGTTCCGTCTGCGCTCGTTCCATTCCTCACTCGTCCGCGTCCGCCCGGCCCGGACCCACCTACCCTTGTACTTGACTTGTCTAACAAGACCACAATCCGATTTTCCATCTCTTCTTCTTGATTGCTTTTACGACAATGGAAGTTTTCCGGCGATCGCGTTAGTGTTTGGTCGTGCACAGTTCTCGTTAGGCTCAGCACAGGCGCATGGCTCGCATGTGCCCAAGTGGCGCACAGCACGCACTTGCTCGTTACTGTTCATGCGTTCATGGCAGATGATGAGAGTCGCAAAACAGTTCCGAATTTCTAACTTTTCCGTTCTCGGCTGCCTCGTCATCTGGTTTTATCGCACTCGCAATGATCACTGGCTCAATTCGCTCGTCGCGCCAAAGTTCAATCCAGGGGGTCGCAGATCAATTTTATGGCTCCTGCTATGTCGGCGTCGGTGTCGGAATGAATTTCTGTTCGCATCGCGAAAAAGGCTTTTGAAGCCAGTCGGGTTGGGACGGGTCGTGAAATTTGTGCTTTGTCCGGCTTGTGTCGCAGTAATATACCAAGCGCAATTCAGAACTTAATATGAGCCACTGGCAGTTACAATCTGAATATTTCCGTTTGTATACTATTTTCCGCCTAATATAGCTTTGCCTCGATGCTTCCCGAGTGAGAGGTCATGAATGAATGTGCACGTGCGTCATGTCGTTCGTCAGTCCACACCATGCACAGTAAATCTTCGTGTAAGACCGAGGTCATGATTTCTGAACATGCGCCATGGCGCGGATATGTCGCAACATGGCAGGAGTTCGATTCGTGCCATTCAAGCAGTCTCAGCCAATACATAAAACATCAGTGCAGACCAGTGACTCCCCCTTAAAATCGTCAATCGGCACCGTCTGAAGCCAGGGAATGACGGGTTCCACGGAATATTGTAAGCGCGCAACCATGCAAATCTCCATCAATTTGATTAGCGCAATATCAAATCTCCACAAGTCTGGCACCTGTAGGAAATGAACATCAGGTGTTTTGTTGTGCAGCACACTCACCTTGCTGCTGCATCTCTGTGCCCTCTGGCCATATAGATACACAGTTCTATTGCTCATTCCCATCTGAATTCGCCGCAGAGTGCTTCAGAAAGTAAATATGGTAGCCAACACCATTCGCGAATCACTTGCCTGTGAAAAATCTAGGTCCTCATGCACAAAGTCACTTGGCTCCGACTGTGGCAAAGAACCAGCTTCCAGCTGCTGAGAGATGCGATCGTGAAGAATGATTGCCGTGATGGCATGCACTGCCATAACGTCATCAGAATGGTGGGTTGACGGCCCGATTCTGGCAAGAGCAGTGATATCCCGCTGGAACTCTATGAACATCGGTTCCGGCAATTTGTTCACCAACACAGCGAGCAGGAACCGGATGTTGATTAGATGTTCGTTCGTCAGACCAAGGTGGTGCAGTCGTTCAATCGGCCCGGCTTGTAGCCAGGCTTGAATCGCCGAGAGCACTCGCGTGCTGTCCAGATTGGGGTTGCGGAGGGTGTTCAGAAGATGTTGGCACCAATACTTTCGCAGATGTGATCCAAGCACCGTCTCTTCCTGATAAAGTTGCAGAAGTTGGCTGGGATGTATGGTTGAAAGAGCAAAGCGGTCGACCCGTAATTTTGCAAGGGCAGTGTCAGCGGCCTGCACCATTGCAAGGGCAAGGCGTGGCTCTTCTCGATTGCGCAGAATACGAAAACGCTCATCAGTGCAACGTTTGGGATCGACGAGGAAGTCGGAGAAAGACTTGTGAAATGCCTTGACCACGATATGATCAGGAACAGTGGACGTACTGCTCGGAATTTGTAACACCGCAGAGAGCGAGTCGAGCAGCACAGCTGACTGGTCAGGATTTAACATCAAGACGCCGGAGAGAATTCCAAATTTGGTGGTATAGTCGTCGCATATGATCATGAACAATGCCTGTCGCAGTCGTGAGTTGGTGACTGAGTCGGGGTCGGCATCAGAAGTCGCGTTGTTGAGAATCGTGAGGTACAGTCCATCCAGACCCGAACGGAGACCGCTCGTGTTGATCACTGAGCGAGACTCTCTTGTAGCGGCCAGAACCTCCGTGAGGCGCGAAACGGGTGAAGCATTCTTTTCACCGATCCACAATAGAACTGTGGAAGCAAACACGAATAGTTTCCCCGACAGTTCAACAAGCTCGTTGATCTGATACAAGGCTGGCCATGTGGACGGAATTCTGGGAAACCGTTCGCGAATTCGGCGAAGCCCTTCGTGACGAAAGTGCGGATATCGGCTGAGACGTAGCTCTCCTGGACCTCGTGGAGTAGGAATGTCTGGCGCTCGTCTTGAGCACCGGCAAACACTCGATCAAGCATGACACGGAGGTCCGGCTCGTAGCGGCTGGTAAGGAAGAGTTTCACGTCGTGCCCCTGGTGACAGAGCGCGGGTACGAGTGTTCGGAGTAGATCGCGGCCGTCTGAGGCGGAGAAGTCATCGCACTCGTCCATAGCGTCGATACAATAAATTCGCTGAGTTCCGGTGCAGAGCTTCCCGAACGGCATTGAGTGGATTGACGAGCAGTTCCTGTGTCTGCTCTGCGATTGGGCGAATCGAATTGGTGGTTGTTTCTTTAAGGCGACATACATAATGCTACGCGCCACAGGGTTGGATTGTGCAAGCTGGTGCGCCAGAGTAGTGACCACAGAGCTGAGGGTGTTGCGCTCCGGCGAGTCACGCGAGATGAAAAAGCTCACGACGTTGATACCCGCAGCCACGAGTTGGCGGCATATCGAACTGGTGATTGTTGTTTTCCCTTGAATGATGAGGTTCCCGCGAGACATTGATACGTTTGGCTCACCTGTGCCAGCGAGTCCTGCTAGCCAATAGACGATTGGTCCATACTCTGACAGTACCCACGTTCGTATGTCGGACAGAATCTCTGTACGTGTGCCTTCGGTGCAGGCGTTCGGAGCATTGGCCGAGTAGTGAGCGGCCGAGTGGCTGGGCTTAGCTTATTCAAGTAGCGCTGATACAGAGTGAGACAAGTAAAACAGTTGGAAGAAGTGTACCGACCGCTCTCCTCATGTTCGCGTTGCTTCTCCAATTTGTTCGCTGCCTCACGCTGTTCCTGTGCTGCAATGCCTTCCGCCCGGCGCCGTTGACGGTCGTGGATTTCCTGAGTCCTTCGAACTTGTTTGAGGCTTTGCTGAATGCGCCAGTGCTCGTTCGCTGCTCCTCAGCGTACCGCGCTCGATCTTGCTCAGCCCACAAGAACTCTTGACGAGCGTTTGCGTTAGACTCGCTGCTCCCGATCTGCCGCTCCTGCTCAGCCTTATCTGCTCACAGATGGACTTGACGTCATGATGCGTTGCTCATTGCTAATATTCGTCGCAATCTGACAGCTATTAGTGAGATTCCAGTCGACGATCGGCTCGACTCACGCCAAATACCAGCGCTGCATCTGTATTTTCTGCTTCATTTCGAGAATCTGCCAGCCGTCGAGGTCGCTTTGAAGAAGAACATGAACCCCCGCTTCACTCTCTAGTGCACTCAGGGTCGCGGTC
>JAGTJP010000124.1:0-68419 GCA_020744175.1 Auriculariales sp. MPI-PUGE-AT-0066
CGTGCATAGGACTGGGAGATTTGACTACTCTGATGCTGGTTACACCCTTGCGAGAAGTATACAAGCATACGAACATTGATGTTCTCTCAAACATATTGCGTGAAAGAATTAATGTGTACCCCCGTACATTCATCTAGACTCGTTTCAGAAAATTGGGGAACGCTGCGCGAATGCAGAACCGCTTGGAACGAGGAGCACTCATCATAAAACCAAACTCATGCTCTGGATGGATATGGAGGCATCTGGGAAGATCATCCCGATCCTGATAGCTTTAACAAGGCCACAATATATACCGTTTACGGCGCTATGGAGTCCGCAAGCCAGCAACCTATATCCACTACCAATCTGCGCATCGCTTTGACTATTTCTAACAGCTGGCTTGATGAACAGGTGGCTCGGAATTGTGGCCAGACGGTTCGCGATAAATTGGCGGTCTTGGCTGAATCATACGATGACGACTCTGCATTGGAAGCCCTGATCAAATGGGGGTTCACTTTGACGGACGCAGAAACCGCGGGTCAGTTGCAGGTGAATCCAGAGCTGCATTTTCGCATGTTTGAACGGATTCTGCTTCACGCATCGAAGTCCCTCAAGAACACACCTTGGCCAGCATCTCTCGTTGAAACTGGTCTGTCCATCTTTTCCCAGCCGCACGGGGAGGACAAATTGCGTCGGAAATGGCCCACGCAGGTACTAGTAGCTGCGCTAAAGATCTTTGGGAAGCTCGACTTGAGGGTTGGCTGGTCACAAAAAATGACCGACCTACTACATGCTCTCCTGCGCACATCTTCTGAGCTTGGAGTCGTGGACCGCAGTCTCAGAGACGCCGTTTGGCGTATTCCATTCTCGTCTTACAGGTTGGACAACCACGAATACATCAATTCAGTCATCGGCCAATATTCGCAGGCTAAGGACGCGGTATCCGAGACAGCAGTCGGTGCTCTTCTTTGTCGGCCAGTTGGTGGTCAGCGTCCGTCATCCTGGGAGCTGGCAGTGAAAATCTCACGGGATCTCGACTGGCGTCCTACCTTGACTGCCCACGGTTTAGCTATGAGATTGGCAATAATATCACAGAAATGGCCCAGCGAGCATGATTTGAAACCACTGGTAGATGAACTGGCTGGCGGAGAACGTGGTATTCAACTAGCACTTGCTCACACGGGCTTCTTTATCTCTGTCGCTATACACGCTCGCATGGCATCACCCGACTGGTGGAAAATATTTGGCTCGTCGCTTTTAGCTCTTTCCAATGAGCAGTGGGCGCAGCGCAAATATCCACAACACCATGCCACGCCAGAGGCGCTTGTCGACGAGATCGAACAACTTGGCAGCTGCGGGCAATGTACTGCCGCCATACAAGAGTTCCGGGCGGGGCCAGAACCAGACCAGGACACCAGAGAGGTCTCAGATCCGCACGACTCACCTGCCGCTGTTCCTACATTTATTACTTCCGACGACATCCATCCGACTGAGCCATCTGCTCCCTCCAATGCTATTTTGAGTTGGTCACGCGCTATGACCGCTGTCCGTGCGGTCGTTCGTTTGCGTGCGCCTCTGTCACGGGCCCAGCAAGATGCGGAGATGCAAGCAACCCCGCTTGTTGCAAGCACCAGCCTTCGGCCTGATCCTTCTACCGGGGACGCTTTGGATAATGGGCTTTGATTGTCGAATTTATGTGGTTTTGGTTTGGGCATGTAGGTGAAATGCGATGTGTATTCTCTGTGTTAATAGTGCGTACAGTTTCGATGTACGGACGGTGGGTATGCGTGGTAAGACCGATTAACCTGGCAACCCACAGCAAAGAGCGTGCGAGCAAGGATCGGTTATGCGCGTACGAGTTTGGCTAGGTGGAATTGTGTAATCATGTTGCGTAGCCATCCTTGCATGCGTAAACTGATGAATTGAACATATCGAAATGACCTGCATATTTTTTTGGTGCTACGGATGTGAGAGATGCGCACCTCTGGCTGGTAGCTTTCTGTACATGGTTGCCAAGGAAGAAAAGCGTCGGAGCATTGAGTGTGATATAGACCAGTGAGTTCATAAGCCGAGCCATACGCTGGTCTTCACTTCATTTCTGTAGAGATGAGGTTAGCGGATGACGATGAGTGTCTCAGCGTGTGTGCGGCATGCTTGCTCTTGTCGATCGAGTGCTAGCCGGCCGAGATATAAGCCTCTGCACCACCAGCTGAAATCTGGCGTGTGTCCTGGACACGGCATCTGGACTTTAGACCGGGATAGGGGCGATTTTGGGGGTAAAAGCGTGCAAGATTGGGACGTCTGCGGCGCCGCGTGGACGAGATTGGCTAGATCACAAACAATGCGCGATAGCTTCCGCAAGCGCGTCCAGAGCATACTCTGACGGTAAATGAGAGAAAACGTGGCCTAGGAGAGGTACTGTATGTTGTGTGCTAAGGGTGTTCAGCTGTTTGAATTAAGTTTCAAGGTCCGGCCGCGGTCCGTTTTCAGAGGCGCGGAAAGGCAATTCAATTTTTGCGACTTTTGACGCTTCTCCGCGGCTGGATCCGCTCGTCCCCGCCCGCCGCTCAACACCGCGCTTCTCCTTCCCCCCTTCCCTCCTGGTCTTCGTGGTCCTGCTCCATCCCACACCACCCTCGGACGCACGCGCGTACGCACGCCAACTCGCTGTTGCGCACTCTCCCAGGACCCCGTTGTTTGCTGTACACCATCTAATTGCGCTGTTGTTGCTGGTGTCCGTACCAGCCACTCCACTCATTCGGCTTTGAACGGTACGCTCTCATTGCGTGGCAGGAGATAGCATTGTGTGCTGATCTGCGTTTTTTATTGCTTTTTTCGTCCGCTTTATTGTCTGTCTACGATGACCCTGCGCTGCGCTGTCGTTGTCGTTGTCACGCTGTCGCTGCGCTGGCACCACCGCTACGCTCGCTCATCGTCGTCGTGGCTGCAACCCCGACATGGTGATTGCGCCATGTACCATACACCACACGCTGCGCGGTGCGCTGGTCGATGCGCTGCATACCCCGTTGCCGTCGTCACAATTGCCTGTACGGCCATCACCCGCTCGCTTTCATCCCAACACAACACCCTCTTCATGCCCCGCCCCGTCCGTCTACCCAACTTGATTTGCGCGCGCCAACTTGGTCTTACTCGTTTTCCCGAACCCTGACGGACGATGCTTCTCGCGTTTCGACGTGCTGCACGTGACGACGACCCTGCCGCCGTTGTCCTTCTCGCGTTCGTTTCGGGCTCTGTTCCCTGTCGTGCGCCGTCGACCCTCGATCACATGTCTCGCGATTGGTCTTCGGTCCACCCATCATATCCTCTCACCTCGTGCTCGCGCATCGTCCCCGACACGCTCGTCATACCACGTTCCGGCCCACGCTCGCACATCATTATCCTCTCCTTCTCGCAACACTGCGCCGGGTCAACAGATGACACGGTTCGGCTCATTCGACTGGCCATGCACCAACGTGCCCAGCTACCCATGGTGCAACCTCTTCTACCACCAGGTGCGTCCCTTCGTCGTCGCTCATGCTTCTCCCAACTTCTAACATCATTGCGTCGCGCAGTTCGTTCACCACGGCGAACAAAGCGTGCTCACATCCTCCCTCTCCTCCAACGCGCAGACCGCCGCGGTCGGGATTAACCCCATCTGCGGCATTCCGCGTCTCAACAAAGCCGCCGCCGACGGTTCCGACCTCGGCAATATCGCCAACACCATCATCGCGGGCATCAGCGTGTTCCTCGTCATCGGCATGTTGACGAGAGTGGGGAGACGTAAAGCTGCCGTGGCGAGGGTGGAGTTTAGAGTCTTTTTGGCCGCGTACGCGGTGTCGTTGGTGTTGCAGATTTTGACCTTGGGCAGTTACTTCAGTCAGGTACGTCCTCGAGTGCGTCGCTGTGAGATGAAGCTCAAGGGAGGAATAGGGCTCGACGGTCCTCGCGGCGCTCACGGCTATCCATGCCGGCGTCGTCGCGGCCATGTTCTGGTTCCTACTCGCCAACGCCATCGTCAGCACTCAGATCGTCGAAGATGGCACCCCTGCCAGTGTTATCGTACGTCCTTGCTTATTCATCATGCCTGCGAACTCAACTCTCGTATAGCCGTTGGCGATATTCGGTACGGCCTTTTTCGTCGGCACGTTGTATGTGTCGTTGGATACCGCGTTTAATTGGACGAGCGTGAGTCGGTCTTTATCTTTTTGCTCTTTGTTGCAGGGTTCGAGTTGGTGTTGTGGCTGCTCGCTCGTGCGGTCCTGGAGTTGTTGCTGTTCGCCCTCTCTATGTCCTTTCTTCCCGCCGCGCCCGTTTTGTGACTCTCTGCCTCGTCCGCCTTTGTCCATCCTCATTCATCCTTCCTTGGCGTAAGACCCCCCGATCCGTTATCACGCTGTCGTCTGGTCCAACCACGTACGCGACGCTCCCATCCGACTGCGCTCTTGCGAGATGGTGCGCGGAGACACGTGCGACTCTGCACGCGCTCGCTAGACGTATCTCCCGCTACGACTCACGTTATGTCGGAGAGCGTCTATCGATTTGCGCGTCCACGTGTCGTGCGTTTCAGGGCATATCGGTGTATCTCGCAAGTCTTGTTGTCCTGCCTAGTTCGCTAGTGGTTACGCTTCCACCGACGAGAGCCGGACCTGTCGGTGCGCCCTGTCGCCGGTGTCTGGAACAGCGCATCGGGGCGATTTCCAGTAAGACGAGCTCGATAAAGTGTGCAGTCACTTTCCTCTTGCTCTCCGCTTGCGGTCGTTGTGACACCCGCGCTTGCTTTTGCACGAATTCTTCCTGGCCTCGTTCCCGATTCCTGAGCGTCGTGGATTTATCTTGCTCTCGCTTGTCGTTCATTTCGTCTCAGGACACCACTACTGACCCACTGGGACCCTCTGTTGTGTCCATCTTGACTGACTTTTGTTCCTGGCGTCTTTCAGGCCTTTGTCGCCAATCCGCCGCAGGACATGAACAACATTGCGCTGTTCATCCTCACCAGCGTTTGGCCAGGAGTGTGAGTGCTTATTGCCCATCTTCAGACGCTACTGTCGTACTGACTTTCGTTTTCAACAGTGCAGCCATCGCCTACTTCGTAGTCATGCTCTACGTCGTGTTCGTGATGCTACAGGAGATTAAGCCCATGCGTGCGTTTCCGAATGTGCTCCTTTGCTGAAATTTATCGCTAACATGGGGCCGATACGCGGTAGTTTGGTTTATCGCGTCATTCGTCGTGTTCGCGCTCTCTCAGCTGGACGTCTTCCTGTTGAGCAAGACCATCTGCAAAGGCACCGACGGCGTCGTCGACGGCAGCTTCGTAGCCACGCTCCTGGAGACAGCATCCGTAGGGTTGTTGTACGCTGGGTGGTTGAGTATCACAGAAGGTGCGTCCTCGTCGCACCCCTCTTGACTTCCTCATTACTGACTTCCATGGATAGAGGACTGGTCAGACGACCTGTTCTACGGGAACTGAAAAGACAAGCCGCGCCCTATATCATAGACACCTCCCGCCATCCTCCGCAACGCCCGTCGTCTCCGTTCCTTTTCGCATGGGTCATCCATCTTCTGGTCCCCGCTCGTACCTCACACCGAACTTGTATTTCGCCATAGTGGTCTGTCCTCTATCACCCTGGATTGGCTTGTCCTGCAACATCTGTCTACATGCCCCGTGTACCTAGCTAACCCTCCGCCCGTTTCTGCACCCGCCGTACTCTTCTTTCATCAACACCCCGTATCCCATGCGGATTATCCTACTTCTCTCTTCCCGCTTCGCGCTGGCCCGCTACGTCCCTGGAGCCTGCTTCTGTCGTTTCTGTTCTACCCTCCGTTCTGCGTTCCCGCGTTCCCCGGTGCTCCTCACGACCTCGCTCACGACCATAAAAGGCTTTTCGATCCCACTCACAACCCCCCATCTCGACTCGTCTTTGCCTCGGTATGGGCGAGTCGCGACACTTACCCCCTTTCTTACTCGGCTTGTTCCTCTACGCGCGGCTCCGTCCGTCCGTCCATCCGTTCGTTCGTTCGTTCGGACATCGCGCCGAATCCTAAACCCCCGTCTTCCCCGCGCGCGCGTTGTTCTCCGTCGTTCCGCCGGGTGGACGCAGCTGGACTTGCCTGCCGCCTCCTACGTCCTCCCCTGTACCAGTGGGCCTGTCGCGGACCCTTTGTGTTCATTCTTTTCGAACCCCCCCCCTCTTTGCTTGCCTGCCTCTATAGCAGTCCTCATTAGCCAGTTTAGCTATTGTCTTATGTTTATTGCGCCGTGGGTGCGGAACCATGTTTTGTCGGTGTGGCTTTACTGAGAGAGTAGGTGTGCTACTATGATCTAGTTCATCGCCTCAACGAGGTGCTGTCTATGACGTCTCTGTGCACAATTACGAGGTATCGGTCCTGCAGGGGACGCGAAGGCTAGAGGAGGTGATAGCTGCATCGGTCGATGACACAGCAGCATATGACTCAACTATTGCATGCCCTAAGGTGCTCGCTCCAGTGGATGCACCAAGCATGACCATATCAAGCAAAGCCAAATCTCTTCAATCTTCACCCGACTTGTCCACCGCCGGCGGCCAGACACGCTGGTGCTACTCAGTCGCGCTGCAACTAGTTGAGCGCACCAGCCCACACTCATACCTTGCGGCTATTGGAAGCTGCACAACAGGGTGTTGCTCATAACGAGTTCGGCGAGCGGGGGTTCCACACTGATTTGTATATCGCGTGGAAGTGCTTCTGCACAAATGGTGAAAGGTTACGTACTCGCTCTCAGCCAATGAAGCAAAAACAGCACCGTAGGACAGGTCCGACAGTATCCTATCATTTGTGAAGGAACAATCTTCACTGGTCTATATCACACGCAATGCTCCGACTCTTTTCGTCCTTGGCAACAATGTACAGAGAACTAGCAGCTAGAGGTGCGCATCTCTCCATCAGGAAAACGTGTCATCGCTTATGCGGCTAAGGAGCGGTGATGAGCGGTGATAGCGGTTAAAGCAGAACCTTCGAGGTACCGCTCTACTCGCTTTTTGACCGCTTTGACCGCCCACAAGCGCTCTAACGCAAGGTACCCCAACTGTCCACGTTTTCCTGATGTCCATCTGCAGCACAAACAAAATATCCAGGTCATTTCGATATCACTTTTCGCATGCAAGGATCGCTGCGCAACAGATCCACGCAATTTTACTTAGCCAAACTCGTACGCGCATAACCAACCCGTACTCGCACGCTCTTTGCTGTGGGCTGCCAGGTTAATCGGTCAAACCACGCATACCCATCGTCCGTAAACCGTAATTTTATTAACCCACAAGATACACATCGCATCTCAGCTACATGCCCAAAACAAAAACCACGTAAATGTGACAATCAAAGCTCTTGATCCAAAGCGTCCCCAGTAGAACGATCAGGCTGAAGGCTGATGCTTGCAACAAGCGGGGTTGCTTGCATCTCCACATCTTGCTGGACCCGTGGCAGAGGCGCACACAAACGAATGGCCGCGAGGACAGCGGTCATAGCACGTGACCAACCGAAGATAGCAGTTGTGGAAGCAGATATCTCAGTCGGATGGATGTCGTCGGAGGCGATTATTGCGGGAACAGCGGCAGGTGAGTCGTGCGGATCTGAGTCCTGTCTGGTGTCCTGGTCTGGTTCTGGCCCCTGTTGGAACTCTTGTATGGCGTCAAGGCATTCCGAACAGCTACTATGTAGCTCGATCGCATCAACAAGCGCCGTTGGCGTAGCATGTATTTCTGGCCACTGGCGCAATGCCCACTGCTCATTGGAAAGAGCTAAAAGGGACGAGTGAAATATCATCCACCAGTCGGGTGATGCCATGCGAGCGTGTCTTGCGACCAAGATAAAGTCGTACGTGTCCCCAAGTGCTAGTCGAATACCACGTTCTCCACCAGCCAGTGCATCTACCAGTGGTTCCAAATCATGCTCGCTTGGCCATTTTTGTGATATCATGGCCAATCTCATAGCTAAACCGTGGGCAGCCATGGTATGACGCGTGTCGAGATCCCGTGTGATTTTCACTGCCAGCTCCCAGGATGACGGACGCTGACGGCCCACTGGCCGGCAAAGAAGAGCACCGACTGCTGTCTTAGATACCGCGTCCTCAGCCTGCGGATATTGGCCGATGACTGAAATGGCGTATTTGTGGTCGTCCGACCTGCAGGACAAGTATAGAATATCCCCGACGGCGTCTACCAGACTCCGGTCCACGACTCCAAGCTGAGAACATGTGCGCAGGAGAGCATGTAGTATATGGGTCATTTTTTGGGACCAGCCACCCCTCAAGTCGAGCATCCCAAAGATACTTAGCGCAGCTACTAGCACCTGCGTGGGCCATTCCCGACGCAATTTGTCCTCCCCGTCCGGCTGGGAAAAGATGGACAGACCGGTTTCAACGAGAGAGGCCGGCCAAAATCTCTCCTTGAGGGACCCCGATGCGTGAAGCAGAATCCGTTCAAACATGCGAAAATGCAGCTCTGGATTCAGCCGCAACTGACCCGCCGTTTCTGCGTCCGTCAAAGAGAATCCCCATTTGATGAGGGCTTCCAATGCAGAGTCGTCTTCGTATGATTCAGCCAAGGACGCCCATTTATCGCGAACCGTCTGGTCACAATACCGAGCCACCTGCCGATCCAGCCAGCCATTAGAAATGGTCAGGGCAATATGCAGATGTGTAGTGAATATGGGTTGCTGGCTTGCGGACTCTATGAGGCCGTAAACATGGTATATTGGGGCCACGCTGAAGCTATCAGCGTCGGGATTGATCTTCCACGATGCCTCCATATCCATCCAGAGCATGAGTCTGTTTTTATGATGAGTGTTCCTCGTTCCGAGTGGTTCTGCGTTCGCGCAGCGTTCTCCAATTATCCAAAACGAGTTGAAATGAACGGGGTGTATGACTAAACTCCTCTTCCAGGGGTGGCGGTCAAACAATATGTTCGAGATAACATCGATGTCGTATGCTTGTACATTGTACAAGGCGCGCACAATCTGTTGGTTCTCTTCTGCCATGGTCCAATGTATGAAGAGCAGCGTGCGCACGGTAGACGCCTGTCGTCTAAGGTGCATTGCATGATCTCGTTGCCCATTCAAGCGAGCGAGTGATTCCAACCGTTCCTCAGCTGCGCGTCCGACTACATCGCTTCTGAGAGGATTATCCTCTAGCCAGGCGTATGACTCGTGTTTTTCAGGATCACAAGAACCGATTGCTTCCACGGCGACTCCAACATCGGCATCTGTGAGCAGATTCCCGATCATCCATGCGAGGACCTTGGAATCACGAAGGGGCGCATGTCCCTGTATGATCTCAGCACCGTCATAAGCAGGCTCCGGCCGTGTGGCTCTGATTCTGGCCAGAGGGATGCAGAATAGCAGCGGGCGCACCAAGCTGAAGAACCAGAAAAGATGCGACAGCAACGGCGTCGTTGTCGGACAATCACCCCACCATAACGGTGCAAATGTCGTAGCAAGATGAAAGAAGGCCACGAGAATGGTTAATGCCATAGAGGTCGCACAGATCCTAGGGTTCAGGTCAAACAGAAACACCAGAAGACCAAAAAGGAACAGATAGAGCGCAAAGTAGAGAATGACAGACAGCGCGGATATGAACACGCCGATGCCCCATCGGTCCAGTCCACGCCGGAACGCATAGTGTCTCCATGCCCATTTTTGAGCACTGGCAGCAGGCTGACGCTGCTTGGAAGCGTACTCGACCAACCACTGCTTTCCGAGAATCGCCAGTAGTGCGTCGACGAGTGCAAGTGTGAGACTCGCAAACCACAGCCCGTTGATCCACATCGTGCGAGCGGACAGTTCAACAGTGTCAAAGCTGGGGATAACAGGTGTAATGATCGACTGGTTAGCCTGGGAAAGAAGCGCGATGACGCCCTTGGCAGTGATCTCGCCAAAGTCAGGCTGCAAACGCTTCGAACTGCATCGAACGTGTCAGCGATTGGCAATCGGAGAGATATAACCACTCACCTCTCGATGATGAAAGCGGTTGCGACAGCCGAGAACAGACCGATCTGGGTTCTAGTTAGGTCAAGTCGGCCCAGCGTAAAGAGACACGCACGAAAATGAGCAGCACGTCGAGCGTTTTGTGCCAGCCTTCGAGCAAGTCGTCGTCGAGGTCTGTCACGCGGTCACGATACACGCGCCAGACGCGCGCATTCGGACTGGCCTCTTCGCCGAAGACGTCAGGTGGATACTTTTTCTCGAACTCGGTGAAAAACTCTGGGTTCGGTGGTGGATAGCGATCTGCAGCAACAGTGAACAACCGTCGATGTGACACGGCAAGCGTACCTTCAGGTTCGAGGCACTTTTTCTCCTGCACGATAAAACCCGCTGCAGAGCCGCGTTCCTGTTCGATTGGGGATGGCGGCAGCGGGATACCCACAAATGTTCCGCCTTCAGCCATGGTTTGAATGTAAATCCGCTTGTACGACCGCTCGCAATAACTCGGATGATTTCGTTAGGGAGACAGCGGCAATTCGGAGGCGCAGTTGGTTCCGGGGGACACAATGGGTCGTAGCGCCGTTTCGCGCGTCGCCGTTGTATTATTATTCTTTGTTGTTTTCTAGGGCCGCACGTGTTCACGACCCTGCTGCCCTTGTCCTTCTCGCTTCATTTTGGGCTCTGGCCCTGCTCTTTGCGCCTTGTCGTACGCTGCGCCCTCGATTCCTCTGTTCTATGGTCACCCGCTATTCTCCATCGCTCAGCGTATCTCCTCCTTCTATCCACCTCTCATCTCCTCCAACCTCGCGCTCGCGCATTTTTCCCTGCACGCTCGTCATACCACGCATCGCCCACGCGCGCACATCGTTATCGTTTCCTCTCGTCGCACCGCGCCCGGCTAACAGATGACACGGCTCTGCTCGTTCGACTGAACATGCACCAACGTGCCTAGCTACCCCTGGTACAACCTCTTTCTACCACCAGGTTGCGTCCCTTGCTCCACATCCTCTCACTGACTTCTGACATCATTGCGTCGCGCAGTTCGTCCACCACGACAAACAGCAATTCATGCTCACATCGCCGTTCTCATCCAACGCCCAAACCACCGCGGTCGGCATCAACCCCATCTGCGGCATCCCGCGTCTCAACAAAGCCGTGTCCGACGGTTCCGACCTAGGCAATATCACCAACACCATCGTCGCGGGCGTCAGCATTTTTCTCGTCATCGGCATGTTGACGAGGGTCAAGAGACGCAAAGCCGCCGTGGCGAGGTAGAGTTTGAAGTGTTTTTGGCGGCGCACGCGATTTCGTCGGTCTTGCAGCTTTGACGTTGGGCAGTTATTTCAGTCAGGTGCGTGCTCCGGAGTGCTTTTGGGTCGCTGTAAGATGATGAGCTGATGGGCGCTCGACGGGGCTTGCGGCGCTCATTCCCTACTGGCATCGTCGCGACCATGTATGCGACGCCCTTTTTTGGTTGGTGTGACATTTGTGGGAGAGAGAGGGTGTGCAAGGAGTCGACTACTATAATCTACTTCGTCATCTCAATGAGGTACTGTCTATAAAGTCTCAGTTTTATCTATAAGACGGGAGCTCGACGAGGGACGCCAAGGCTAGTGAAGGTGGTGACTTCACCGCGGGCTGCCAGGTTCGTCGGACGTACAACGTGTGCAGACAATTCTCTAACGACGCGGCATTCTCGTTATCTGCGCACCACAAACAGGCAGAACGTAGTTAATGATGTATTTCCCGCCTATTTTACTGTGTACCAATACTATGTTTGCCCGTACACGCTCTACCAAGCCTAGCAGAGCTGTCGACATCTCGTCAACGCCGTACACACAGCTCGAGAATGTCCCCGTCAAAATTTTCAAAAGCAACGAGCGCGGATTCCACAAGGAACACGAGCAGGATGGGAAGAGACAGGGCTCTCTCACGGGCGTTTCGCCAGATCCCATGGGCTCCGTCAAGACAGCTGCGACGTCGCGTGCACAGGCGTCCGGCTCTCTTCGGTGGAGCCACAACCGCAGCCAGCGAACCAGGCAGGACAGCAAGATCTCGAAGATACGCCGGTACGCCCTGACATGCACAACACGTGGACGCGCAGATCAATAGACGGTCTCCGACATAGCGAGGGTCGTAGCCACAGATACGTCTGGCGAGCGCGTGCAGAGTCGCACGTATCTCGGTGCATCATCTCGCAAGAGCGCAGTCGGATATGAGCCTCGCACGTGTGCGATTTGGACCAGAAGATAGCGTGAAAACATATCGGAGAGGGGTGGGAGATGTGCGTGGTGGAAGGATGGATACCCGGTCCGTGCGCAGCGGACGAGCAGAACATCACCTAGCGCGCAGGATGAAAGATTTGAACTTGTGACCTCGTCCAGACGCGCACTACAGACCTCCAACCGAGACTTGAGAAGAATGATATCACCACTCAGCGTGCACAAGCTGCGAGCTGCAGCTTGCACGAGGGGACGCAGCGCCGTCACAGAGTCGGATCGTCGCGAGGAGGATAAAGGCTGACTGACGATGCAGAGTCCGAACGGCGACTGCGAACGACACAAGCACGACACAAAACACCAATACCCAAGCGCCGGACAGCAACGAAAACAAAAAAGGAGAAATCGGATGAGATACGATGAGCGTTGGACAAATCACGAAGCGGGCGACAATGACGACGACGGCAGCAGGTGGGCACAACAGGAATCAAGGCTAGAGCTAAAATGAGGCGAGAAGGACAACGGCAGTAGGGTCGTCGACACGTGCAGCCCATCGAAACGCGAGAAGCGTCGGCCGTCAGGTGGCGCGCGCGAAAATCAAGTTGGTGCAAACGGACGGCGGCGGGGCATGAAGAGAGGGCACGCGAGCGGGTGATGGCCGTACAAGCAATTGTGACGACGGTAACGGGGATGCAGCGCATCGACCAGTACACCGTACACCGGGCAGTACAGCGAGGAAAGACCACGAGGTCGGAGTACAACACGACGGCGATGAGCGAGTGTGGTGGTGCTAGCGTAGCGATAGAGTGACAACGACAACGACAGCGCGGCGCGAGCATCGAGCATCGACAGGCAGTACAGCGCAAGCAAAAGCAAAAGCAAAAGCAAAAGCAAAAGCAAAAATAAAATAAAATAAAAATAACATAGACCTCCTACCGCGCAATGGGAACGTACCGTTTAATGCCGAATGAGTGGAGTGGCTGGCACGGACTCCAACAACAACGGCGTAATTAGATGGTGTACAACAAGCTGATGTCCTGGGCGGGTCCACAACGAGGGGCTTGACGTGCGTGCGCGCGTGCGTCCGGGGAGGTAGGATGGACAGACGGAGGAGGACGAGGAGGGGAAGGGAGGAGGAGCAACCGCGGCGTTGAGGGGGACGAGCGGATCCAGCCGAGCAGAAGCGTCGAAAACAGCTAAAGTCGTAAAATGACCTCAGGCATGGGCAGACGTCGCGACACTACGAGTTATAGAGGCCAAATAAACTCGTAGTGTCACGCCTCTGCCGTCCGCCGTACCCTACACCGTGCACTCATTGTCCGCTCACCGTCCCCGCCATACACACCGCCGTCCTCCCGCTTCACCGTCTGCTGACCATCGCCCCACGCCCTCGCCTTCGCTGGCTCAACACACTCGTACGTCGCCCTCGCCGCTGCACGTCGGCATGGCGTCCGTCTCATCCATCGCCGTACCATCGCGCACCGACGCCCAGCGACGTAGCGCCACCCTCTCGCTGCCGTCAGCGTGGTTCAACATCTGTGCAACGCTGCGTAGCGCACGGCTGGACGGCATGGCGTCCGGGCTGGACACCATCGCGTCCGCCACCGATCTTCTCGCGCTCGACGCCACACGGGAGCACCGACTACGTCACGGATAGCACCCGGAGATCGCCCCTACGAGCGCGCGCGGCGTCCGCGGACCGCTCGTCTGACGTCGTGCTCGCTCTCACCAGCCCATTACCCCTCCGCGCGGCGTCCGTGGACCCCTCTTCTGACGTCGTGCAGACAGGACGGGCGTCACACTCGTACACGACGCGACACTGCATGCGCACCACTGGACGTTCTCATCTACTTGGCCGGCGTCCACTGCATTGCTGCACACTATGGCACGACGTCTACCTGTTCTCACCGTCTCCGCTGACCTACTTGCAGACGTTACGCGTGCACGACTGGACGTCAGACGAGACGTACGCCGCCTGAACCCCCGGCGTCCCTTCCGTCATTGTAGGCGCTACGGCGAGGTCGCTGTATGCGCCATCAGTCATTCCTGCAGACGTCGGTCCGGTACGACTGGACGTCGCGCATACATCTTTGGCTGTGGATTATCAGTTGGCGGCGTCCGTTGTATCTAGGTAGAGACGTCGTGCACGTACCACTAGACCACCAGCGCCTACGGGTCTTCATTGGGCTCTGTCCCTCTCGTCCGACGCGTCGCCGTCCGCTATGTACTCTGATCTACATTAGATATCTAAACCCTTATGCATTATGTTATAATCTTTTGAGAATCTTGTCTAAGTCACGAAAATAGTCCTTGCACCTCAAATTTGGTAGAGATCACAGCGAATATAGACTTGCACTTAATCGCGAGACTGTTGCACGAAAAACAATATATATATATAAAGGAGCGTAGGAATGACAATTGCAGGGCTTTATGTATCTAATGTCAACATCAATTTGTGCCCTTGTGCTGAGGAATGTGCTCGCATATGACGCCGTACACCAACTGTCAGAAGCGAGTCATATCTGACTCACCACAGCCCGCTATTCGGTACCCACGCATGATGGCCGCGAGATTTGCCACGGTCCAGAGACCGCAGTCGACCATGTTCTCCTGGACACGGTCAGGCTGGCGATCGCTCAGGTTAGTGATCTGCTTGTAAAATCAGCGCTGACGTACCATAGCCATGACCAGGGTCCATACGCGCGGCGGTTCGGGTAGGTCCGCCGCGCCTACTGCATGCGCATGTTCCAGAAGGGCGGTGATCAGTGTCCCGACGCGCTGTGGAGTTATTTAGATGAATAGAATATGTTGAGTTTGGACTCACTCGTCCGTGCTCTTCGCACTTGTCGAGCCTGGCAAAGCTGTCGTAGAAGTCGATACGAGCTTTTGCCGGGCGAACCATTGCGGCCATCCAGTGGAGGCCATCGCGGTCATAGACGGGGAGAAGGATGCGACGGGCCAGCCAGTACTGCGACGTCTTGGCGCTCTTGAATATGGTGGAGAGCGGGCTGCCTTCTAGCCACTGCTCGTACGGGTATGTGTTTAACAGCGCGATCGACCCCGCGCTCCTTGGAAAGGCAAGCTGAAAGGCGGCCAGCGCAGTCCAGACGACGTCCTCAGAGACCATCTGACCATTAACGAGCCTCCGCTGGTCGCGCGCCTGAATCGAGACACTGTTGAGCCGTAATGCCTCGCGTAGGAATCTTGTGCTGTGAGGCGTGTCACAGTGTTCGGCGTATGTACGCTCAAGGTCTGCGAGCAGTGTCGTATCCTCGAATCCACTCTGTGCACCATGTCAGCAAAGCCGCAGTGCAAATATGAACGGACCTCGCGTAAGTCGCGCTTGAAGTGTACTTTGACCACCTCTAGCACATCGTCGTCATCGTCGTCCAGGGCCTCGTGAACAAGGACTGCGCTGGTTTCTTGCTCGACGTCCTCGAGATCCACCTCCTCATTGACGTCTGAGTCTTCTGCGTCGTGCGCATCTGCGGCTTGGGCGAGCGCGTCCCTAAACGCAGTCGGGATATCAGCATCCGGATGCTGAGGCAACGGGGGTGCTGCCTCCGCCCTGTCAGCATCTGCGACGCGCGGAGGCCCGTAGACGTCCTGAACAAAGCCAGGGAAACCGCGCATGCCGCTGGCCAGATCCTCCAGCCGGACCCGCTGAGCCCTCAGTAAAGGATCCAGAAGACGATCTGTAAATGTTCAGTTACTGATAAATGCGAGGTGAGCGACGTACTATTCTCGTCTTGCAAAGCCTCGCCGATTGAGACCCACTCGGCCAGGGCCCAGCGCGTGAGATTATCGCGCTCGCGTAGGAGACGTACCTCCTCCTCTCGACACCTATCCAGTTGGTGCATGGCCCTGATGGCAACCCGGACGCTGACGTCCGTCAGCCAGCGATCAGTAGCAAGACGTGGCCCACCGATCCAGACGTCCTCCAACAGGGCTGGACTGTCCCGCAACTTTGCCAAGTTGGTGTCCAAGGGTTGCGGCAGTGCAATATCATCGCCGGGAGCCGGGGTAAGTGTTGCAATTTGCTTGCACAGGCCGTTGTACCGCTCAATACACTTGATTGTCGACTTGCGCGTGCGGTCGAGATTACCCAGGCTGCGCTGGTGATCTTTGGTGCCTGTTTGGCGTCAGTGAAGCTATTGAAACGTCCTGGGAAGCACCAGCGTACCAACAGGTGCGTAGACGCCGCCGACGGCGCGGTTGAGTCGATCCCACTCGAAGAAGCGTCCGATGAGTTTGTGGCGGGCGATGCACTTCGCGTCGTACGCCTCGACGAGCAGCCGCACGAGCTTTGGGTTGTACTTGCGGTAGTGAGGAAGTCGCTCCGACATTCAGC
The DNA here is from genome assembly GCA_020744175.1 of Auriculariales sp. MPI-PUGE-AT-0066. Classification (NCBI taxonomy): domain Eukaryota; kingdom Fungi; phylum Basidiomycota; class Agaricomycetes; order Auriculariales; species Auriculariales sp. MPI-PUGE-AT-0066. Next base: position 16,501 of record JAGTJP010000124.1, read on the forward strand.
GTGTCGTAGAGCGCATCTGCTGACGCACGCAGCGTCTGCAAATGCGTCCGTAGCTCGCGCAGGCACGCCCGAGTTTGACGCGCGACCGAGGACGTGGGTCCGCGACCCAAGACGTCTTCTGCCTCATCGATATCGTCCTCAACCTTTGCAACGTCGTCTTGAATCTTCATGACAGTCTGCACCTCGTGCTTTAGACGAGGCTTTGTCACTGGATCGGTGTTAGCATCTGAAGTTCAGTCAAACTAATAAACGGCGCACTGCTTTGAACGCTCAGCTGAGCTGCTCGCTGTAGATCCCATTGGCATTGTATGAGGGGCAGAGCGCCATCTGGTGCGATTGTGACGTCTGCGAGAGTAAAACCAGAGGCCCGAAGCTCGACCATTGCATCGGTACGACGCCTCTTGATGAGCTTGGTCCTACGAGTGTCCCAACGGCCGAGGTCGTCGCGCATCTCTTGCCCAACCCAGCAGAGATGTTGGTCCAGAATTACGAGACGTCGAAGCCGCTGTCACACGCGCAAAAGTCAATACCACTCATGAGAGATGTGCGCAAAAGCTCACCGAAACGCAGCGCAGGATGCTGATGAGGTCGCGCATTCGAGACCAGAGACGTTCGACTCCCTCGCCGTCCGTGAGGCCGAAGCCAGGCTGAAGGCGTGGGTTGAATCCAAGCTGGCAGGACCATTGGTGGACGTACGCATGCATCGCAGACGTCGCAAACACCAAGCGTTCGCGCATGCCGGCATGAGTATGTCGTACTGCACCTTTGTCAGTGCCGACGGCAACGGTTTCATGGGAAGAAGCGGTATTTGACGTACCAATTGAATAACGCGCGACGTGACGCAGCCAATATCGTATAGAAGCGCCATAGTTGCAGACTCGGGAAGATGAAGCATGACGACGAGGATAAGGGAGAGTGCGTACTTTTGCTGCTCTCCCGGAGTATCGATGTTGCAAGCAAACCACGGTATGTCGTGGCGACAGACAAACGCCATGACGCCCTTGTCGTCATGCGACGTCTTGGTGGCCTTGCCTTTCTTACCGTCCGCCGCAGTATGCGAGTTCTCACACTCGTCGATCACGACGTCCGGCACGATGCCCGCGTAAGTGCGAGGTTTGCGCTTGGCTGCAATATTGTGCGCACGACCCACGGCGTCCACAAATGACTTGGGCAGGATGATTTGCATCCTGTAGTCAATGTCAGGGCACTCTCCCGAGCGCGCGTTATGTCGCAGAGAGAAATTCCCGTCGACCGCGCCGTGGATGTTGCCGCCGCTGCAAGAGCATTAGATATGATATACGAAGTGAGCTCCACTCACTCTTTGAAGGAACCGCCCCATTCCTCCGGACGGAGGTTGAGGCATGCAGGACAACGCGCGACCAGACGAGGGTGTGCGTCCGGACCGGGGTGTTGAGAGAGCCCCACTGTGCGGGCAGCGTCTTGCCAAATTGTCCAAGGATCGACCTTCTCCGTCTGCACGCGAGCACGGCGAGATTGTCCAGCCTGCCTAGACGCACTACCAGGTGTGCTAAGACGCTGACCTGCAGTGATCCGAGCAGGCAGTGGCCTCAGATGCCTCAGGGGGGGGGCGTCGTCGGAGCCTTTAGTGAATGTCGCACGCCTGGAGACGGTGACACGTCTTGCTCAGGTGAAGACGCACGCAATGGCTCAGACGTCCGCGTTGAATCTGGAGTCGAAGCGGGAGTGACAGAGCGCGATGGATACAGTGACGTGGTGAGCTCAATCGGGGACGGAGGCGTTGGCGGAGTGTGAGGACGCCGACGACACAGGAGAATCTGTTGTCAATGTCATCGCCGATTTGCTTACTGAAGCAGGCTTTTTCTGATATTGAGTGAGCCAGTCTGGAGCTGGAGTGGTCGTCTGCAGCCGGTTTGACGACGGATTCGAGTCCAGCGACGGCTGCGTGGGGCTTGCAAGAGTCGCTTGATGCTTGAGCTCGTCCGAAACCAAAACTGGATTTGAGCCTTTCTCGGAGACCTGAGTGGGAAACGGTTGAGCACGTGTGCTTAAGATTACTGCAGCAACTATGAGTTGTACACGCGCGTATACGACGTCGAACCATTGCAGCGCGTGCTGCAAGGACCGCCGGAAGCCTTCCAGTACAGGAACGTTCTGCGCATACAATTAGAGATGTGCCCATTATCGAAATAAAGTACTCACATTGTTCGATCGCAACACACGGCCTAGGAAGCGGTGGTGACGGTGCAGTGCACCGGCAAGACCTTGCACAGACGCGACAGGCGACCGCACGATCTCCGAGAGGAAATGTATGAGGTTTATTGTGAATCCAAAGCCAGGAGAAGATGGTCCGGACGGAAACAGGCCGCGCTCGATGAGTGAGAGAGGTAGCGAGCGGTGAGCGCATGTCCGGATAAACTGGGTGCGATGTTCTAAGTTTTCATTAGTCCGCGGAGATATAACGACGGAAAAAGCGGGCATACCATTGAAGTCGACGATAACAACGGCATGCTGAGTGACGCCAAGGTTGCATAGGCTCCCTGAGCACGACGTCGCGCAAGGAGTAGGCTGTCAGGGCGACGCTAGGAGCACGGCGATAGGAGTAGATCTGACTAGATCGTACTCGAGGGAGAAGAAGAGGGCAACTGCGGATGCAGAGGCCGACACAACCACCAAGAGTCTTTATGTGAGCGATGGATCAGGGGACGCGCTAGAAGCGGTAATTCGATGATATTAATATGTATGTAATCGTGAGGGGACATGCGCTAACCTAGAAGCGGTAATCCGATGAGAACAAGACTGGGGAGGGAAGTTCCGACGGACCGACGCGAATATGAAGCTAGCGCGACTATCAAACAAGACCAAACAAAGATGCAGACATACGTAATTGGATACTGGGAACACACGCGCGAGGTTATTTGGTAGCATATAGGGGGTCAGGGCAGGAGAAATGAAAAAGGAAAGGAAAATAGACAGAAATATTTGTGGGACCATGACAGTACCCCCTCTTTTAGATGCGGCGCCTCAACGCAACAGGATTTGACTTGCGCATCTCAGCACGCACCAGGCGCGTGCAAGTGCGCTCGTCTGGAAGTGTGTCGTCAACACCGGTGGTGAGAACCAGCGCATCCATGGCCTGCTTATGCCGCTCCGCAGCGCGCTCGAAGAAGTCGGGTGGCATGATGGACCTGTCGATGAGTCCACGCGCGCGTGGAGGGCACGCTGCGTGTCCGGGTGTTCGCGATAGAATGCCGCCACAATGCGCGGCGCGTGCTTGAGATTCTCCGCTGGAACCCAAAGGTTGTTTTCGCGCGTGTAGCCTTTCCACTTGACCAGGAACTGCAGCTGGCGATAGTGAAGCCTCGAGTTCTCGATGCGCTCCACTTCATACTCCTCCTCCTCCTGTCCGCGCAAGCGGATCGGGGGCGGGGGAGGCGCGACGCGATTGGGGATGGTGTCCGGATCGAAACGACGCAACAGAGAGATATGAAAGACGGGGTGGATCTTCATATGCGCAGGAAGTCGCAGCTTGTACGTGTTCTTGGACAGCTTCTGCACAATCGCGTAAGGACCAAGCCACTTGTCGTCCAGCTTGCGACTAGGGCGCGTAGTAGTGATGTTCTTTGAGCTGAGCCACACTTTGTCTCCAACCGCGAACTCAGTGCCTTCGTCTCGACCGCGGTAGTAGTAGCGCGCCATGTCTTCCTGTGCTTTCTGCATTGCTGACTGCGCCTCCTGCAGAGCCTCTTTCATGCGGTCTGTGAATGCATTCGCCGCTTCCACATTGCTCTCACGCGTGGGTTCAAAGCCCATGCGCAGGTGTTCACCATGCGCGTTGAAGAAAGGTGTTTGCTGAATGGACGCGTTTACCCGGTTGTTGATCACGAACTCCACCATGGGGAGAAGCTCGGACCAATCATCCTGGCGCTCGTTGTAGAAGAGACGAAGGTACTGCTCGATCTCTTGGTTGAGGCGTTCTGTCTGCCTGTCTGTCTGTGGGTGATACGCCGTGCTGGGCATCGCTTTAATCCCTAGCTTCTTGAACACCGCGTTCATGAAAGCCGAGACAAACTGGGGACCACGATCTGAGATCACTCCATCAGATAGGCCGTGTTGAGACCAGACTTTCTCAAGCCAGAGGTCGGCTATGCCTTCGGAGTTGACTTGCTCAGTCATCTTCGCCATGTGCACGCGCTTCCCCAAGCGATCGACCGCGACCCAGATCGAATCATAACCCTTGCTCTCAGGCAGGCCCACGATAAGATCGCAGGTCGCATATTGCCAGCGGCGCGTAGGTACGGCGTTAGGCATCAACGGACCAAGCGGCACGTGAGGGAAGATCTTTGTTCTATTACACGCGTCACAACCCTTGACATAAGCCGCTATATAGCAAGTCATGTTAGGCCACCAATAATTGCGCGACACCAACTCGTACGTCCGCCAACATCCGGGGTGTCCTGCAATCAGGCTATCGTGATGCGCGGCTACCACACACCGGCGTAAGTCTCCGTCTTTAGGGACGTAAACCTTGCTGCGGTAAAGGGTGAGACCGTTCTCCTGAGACCAATCGCTATTGTGCAGACCACGTCGCTCAAGGTTTGCTAGTGTGGCAAGGCCGAGAGTGACGACTTCGTCAAGATCGACGGCGTTTTTGATGTCGCGCATGAGTGCCTGCTCGCCCTGGTTCGCTGGAACCTGGCCGCACCGATCTCCCAAGACCTTGATCCATTCAGGTTTGAGCAAAATGACGTTTTCATTGTCATGCTCCACCCCCTCTTTATGATCTCGTCGCCTCGACAGAGAATCGGCCTTGGTCATAGACTTGCCAGGCTTGTGTTCCAGGGCGAAGTCAAACCTGGACAAGTACAGAGACCAGCGCGCTTGCCGACGATTGAGCTTTTGCACCGTACGGAAGTACTGGAGGTTGCGATGGTCTGACCACACCTCAAACTTGTGCTCGGCGCCTTCCAAGAAGTGCCGCATTCCTCCAGAGAGCGAACGATAGCGAGCATTTCTTTGTTGTGGATCTCATAATTGCGCTCAGGAGCTGTGAGAGACTTCGACATGTACGCGACTGGGTGCCACTTGTCGTCGTCCGAGAGCTGCGAGAGTACTGCGCCGATGGCAAAGTCTGAGCTATCGGACTCTACGCGGAAGGGTCGCGTCGCGCTTGGTAAGACCAGTACTGGTTCTGAGGTGATGGCTTGCTGGAGCGCCTTGAACGCGGCCTCTTGCGCGGAGGACCACTCCCATTCACGATCCTTTTGGGTGAGATCGTGCATAGGGCGAGCAATGCGTGAGTAGTCTTTGACGAAGCGCCGGTAGAAGTTGGCGAAGCCTAGGAACTGCTGAACCTCCAGGACGTTGCGCGGCGTAGGCCATTCAGCAACTCCGCGTATCTTCGCTGGATCCATGCGCATGACTCCATGACCAATGATCAACCCCAAGTAGTCGATGAGTTCCGACTCGAAGGTGCACTTCTCCGGATGAAGGAACAGTTTGTTATCCTTGAGTATGCGCAAAACCGCCTGCGTGATTTCGCGCAGCTCCTCCTTCGTCTCAGCGTAGATCAGGATGTCGTCCATATAGATGATGACCTTCCCGCGCGACAGCAGATCATGAAAGAGGTCGTTCATCATCGTTTGGAAGGTACTTGGCGAGTTGCTCATCCCAAAGAACATGACCAGGGGTTCATAGAGTCCGCGATTTGTGGCAAAAGCGGCCTTCCATTCGTCTCCCTCCTTGACGCGCACATTATTGTACCCCCAACGAACGTCGAACTTGGTGAAGTACTTCGCCTTCTGGAGTTTATTGACTAACTCCTCGATCAAGGGCAGCGGATAGCTATTCTTAATCGTGATGGTGTTCAACTTGCGGTAGTCCTGAACAAGGCGTAATGAGCCGTCCTTCTTTTTGATGAAAAAGACCGGCGCAGCCAAAGGCGACTTAGAAAGGCGAATACGTCCGGAGTTCAGGTTCTCTTCGAGGAATACGTCGAGTTCCTTCTGCTCCTTGGGCGAGAGGTTGTAGACTTTAGTTCGCGCGGGCATCTCTGCGTCGGGTTTGAGTTCGATCGCATGATCCCAGGGCCGTCGTGGAGGTAATTCGTCGAATTTCTCCTTGTCGAAAACCTCTCGGTACTCGTGGTATTCCGAAGGCACGAGCTCCTCGAAGGTCTTTGCTACGGCGTCGGGTTGTCCCTGCTGCGCGAGTTCCTGAGACTTGGTGGCATGTGCACGCACGTGCTCCTCCACTGCCTGAGGGTGCACGATGGTTGCAAAAACGCGGTCCTCCTCATCCCAGTCTTCATTCCACAAGTCCTCGTCATCTAAATCATGGTCTACGCCTGGGAGTGCAGGCTCCTCTTGTCCGGTTGAAGTAACGCGCACATGCAACGCGCGCGCTTTCTTCTTCAGTTGTAGCAACGATTCGCGAGGTGCCTGAGCTGTCACGCCTGCGGGTTGAACGTTTGTGGCGCGCCCGACCAAGCTGCGTGGTGGGCGCTTATTAGACACTTGCGCTGGCGCTTGTTCGCGAATCGTCGTCGACTTGACCAAAACTGCTTCCACACCTGGCGGGGTGCTTCCGCTTTTCGTAGAGATCATTTGACCGGAGGCCAACCCACGCGGTATATCCAAATCCGCGCGCGAGTTGCAGCCCGCGGGGCAACGGGTCATTTCTACCGTGCCCTGTCTCCAACTGATATCGGGATCGTGCTTTTCCAGCCACGAAAACCCGAGAATGACATCTGTCTTCCCCAAAGAACAGATAGCAAAAGTAATGCGCTCGGTGTGATTGCCGAAGCGCACTATGAGGTCGACTATTTCTTTAATCAAACCTCCCTCATTGAGCGTACCATCTACATTGTAGACTGGAATGACACGCTCGAGCTTCCTCGTTCGCAGGTTGTTCTTGCGCACGAATGACTCATTGATGAATTCGCCCGTCGCTCCACAGTCAATAAGAGCAGGGCTCGCCACGGATCTGCGATCGTCCAAGCCTTCTAGCAGCAAGGGGATCGTGATCTCGCACGCGATGTTGGCTGACCTGATGTAATAGCGATAGTCGGGGTCAGCGGCTAAGGCTTCTGAAAGAAGAGACACGAAAATTGGTTCCCTCGAGGACGACGCTGCAAGAGCTATATTGTCGTGATCTATACATTCTTCGATTTCAAGGGAACTAAACCGGTTGGCACCGTGAGCCGTGTCTTCACTCGCGGGCCTCTTCAAAAATCTGAGGGGCGGCCGTGGTGCTGGCCGCAACCACTTCTGCACGTGCCGCGGCAAGAGCCGTCGCGACAGCGGTGGCGATCCGCTCTTCAATAGAGCGAACCGACATGGGGCAGGAGGCGTCGCCTCTGTAGTGGCCCAAGTTGCCACACGCGAAACACTTGACAGTCACGCGGTCGACGCGACCGCGTCCTCTGTTCGCGTCGACATCCATAGGGCGGACATCAGGTTCTCTGGCTGGCACGCGAGGGGTTGAAATAGTGACGACGGCTGGGAGCGTCACCGCCTTGGCCGGGGCAGGGGTCGGCTTGGTCGCAGCAGTGCGCGACGAGCGAGTGAAAGTCTGCATCTTGCGCCACTGCATTTCCTGGTCGCGCACGGCCTGCTGCAAATCCTCCAGCGTTGTGGGGACGGGGGTCTTGCGGTACACCGCGTTAAGAGCTGCGGTGCTGAGGCCTTGCTTGAAGCGGAAGGCAAGATCGACTGGGCCGAAGCCCGCCTTGTCGCTGTACAACTCAAACTCTGTGATGTACTCCTCGATGGAGCGCGAGCCTTGAGCCACAGACGCGAGCGCAGCTTGGGCGCACGCGCGTTCGTCTGGGTTGGTGAAGCGGCGATCGAAGTCCGCCTCGAAAGCATGGAAGTCCGAGTAGGGGGAGCCACCTTCCATGAGGGCCTCAGTGACGTTGCTGGCCCAGGTGGCCGCGGTACCCTTCTTCATGTAGGACAGCATGAAGCGCAGCTTGGCTGCATCGTCTGGGAACTCGCAAGTGTTGCCTTGGAAGTAGAGCCAACACTCTTGTTTGAATTTGCGACCCTTGTCGCGCGTTCCGTCGAATTCTGAAGGCACGGAAACCTTGGTACGCGGGATTGGTGCGACGACAGGTGCGCCAGGAGCAGCAGCTGGTGTGGCCACTACATTATTGACAGCTGCCTGGGCGAGCCTCGCTGCGATAGCGCGTTCCATGCGCAGTTCGTCTTGGAGATTGGCGATCTGCTCCTCCAGGGTGCGCTGGGGAGGTGTGTGCATGCCCTCAGGAGCTGCGTCCTCGTTGGGCAGGCCAAAGGTGCCTGGGAGTCCACGCCGTTCGGGCATCGTTGCGCGCGAAGATAAATTATGCCTCTACTGAGACGATACAACTTGCGATAGCGATGGAAAGAGATCCGATGGATGCAGAAAGGTGGTGGTTGTTGGGGAGTCTTGTTCTACTGTCAGGGCGACGCTAGGAGCATGGCGATAGGAGTAGATCTGACTAGATCGTACTCGAGGGAGAAGAAGAGGGCGACTGCGGATGCAGAGGCCAACACAACCACCAGGAGTCTTGATGTGAGTGATGGACTTAGGGAATGCGCTAGAAGCGGTAATCCGAAGTTATTATTGAGTATGTAAACGTGATGGAACATGCGCTAACCTAGAAGCGGTAATCCGAAGAGAACAAGACTGGGGCGGGAAGTTCCGACGGACCGACGCGAATATGAAGCTAGCGCGACTGTCAAACATGACCAAACAAAGACACAGACATACGTAATTGGATACTGGGAACAGACGCGCGAGGTTATTTGGTAGCATATAGGGGGTCAGGGCAGGAGAAATGGAAAAGGAAGGGAAAATAGGCGGAAATATTGTGGGACCATGACAGTGCCGGACCGACGTCTGCAGGGTGGTGAGCCAAGCAGAACGAGATGGTGAGAGAAAAGACGACCTCGAACGTACTTACAGAGGGGCAGAGGATCTCGGTCTGCTGACGGTCCACGTCCGATTGTGTACGTGCGACGTCCAGTGATGTACGCGCGATGTCTGCGAGGCGGTGAGCGCATAAGATGGGACGGTGAGGAATGACGGACGGCGTGTACAGCGACCTTGCCGTACGTCGTGCCTAACGTCCAGTCGTGCACGCGCAACGTCTGCAAGTAGGTCAGCGCAGTGAAAAGAGACGGTGAGAACAGGTAGACGTCGCGCCATAGTGTGCAGCGATGCAGTGGATGCAGGCCAAGTAGATGAGAACGTCCAGTGGTGCGCATGCAGCGTCGCATTGTGTACGAGTGTGACGCCCGTCCTGTCTGCACGACATCAGAAGAGGGGTCCGCGGATGCCGCGCGGAGGGGTAATGGGCTGGTGAGAGCGAGCACGACATCAGACGAGCGGTCCGCGGATGCCGCGCGGAGGGGTAATGGGCTGGTGAGAACGACGGGCGCGGGCAGGGGGTACGTCGGGAGGGCAAGAGCGCATCTTGCGGACGCCGCCCGCGCCCGATCTGCACCCGCGACTGACGTCCGCGCAGCACAAACAATACCCTTGATCGACGCGCGCGCTCGTAGGGGCGATCTCCAGGTGCTATCCGTGACGTAGTCGGTGCTCCCGTGTGGCGTCGAGCGTGAGAAGATCGGTTGCGGACGCGATGGTGTCCAGCCCGGATGCCATGCCATCCAGCCGTGTGCTACACAGCATTGTGCAGATGTTGAACCACGCTGACGGCAGCGAGAGGGTGGCGCTATGTCGCTGGGCGTCGGTGCGCGATGGTATGGCGATGGATGAGACGGACGCCATGCCGACGTGCAGCGGCGAGGGTGACATACCAGTGTGTTGAGCCAGCGACGGCGAGGGCGTGGGGCGATGGTCAGCAGACGGTGAAGTGGGAGGATGGCGGTGTGTACGGCAGGACGGTGAGCGGACAATGAGTGCACGGTGTAGGGTACGGCGGACGGCAGAGGCGTGACACTACGAGTTTATTTGGCCTCTATAACTCGTAGTGTCGCGACGTCTGCCCATGCCTGAGGTCCGTAAAATTGAATTGCTTTCCGCTCGACCGCGGCCGGATAAAACCCTAGAGCACGGCATTCAACGCGTTAACTCGGGCGCATTTGCTGTCATCTACTGTGAGTATGCTCCAGACGCGCTGTGGAAGCTATGGCGCATTGTTTTGTGATCTCACCAGTCTCGTCCACGCGGCGCCGCAGACCGCTACAGTAGAGCCTCTCTTAACTCATACAGGTTGGTGGAACCCAAACCGTATCGGTTACTGGTTACTGGCGGTCATTTGACAGTGAATAAGATCCGAAAACGGTTTATTTGATAGTGAGGCAGTTGGATTAAGTATGGGTTATAGGAGGTATGAGTTAAGGGAGGTTTGACTGTATGTCCCATTCTTGCACGCTTAGACCCCACAAACTCGCCACTATCCCGGTCTAAAATCTAGATGCCGAGCTCGAGACACGCGCTAGATCTTAGCTGGCAGTGCAGAGGCTTATATCTTGGCTTGCGAGCACTCGGTCGACAAAGGCAAGCATGCCGCACACACTGGCACTCTCATCATCATCCGCTAGCTATATCTCTACAGACAGACCTACACCATTGGAATGAAAGTGCTAGCATAGCGCGCAGCTTACGAGCTTCGTTGGTCGATGATGATACTCAAGGGAAGCCGAGTCCTGAAAAATGGCTACGGATTAAGAATGTCTGGATGTGTACGATTTGAATTTGCCCCCGCGCATAGCAGACCCGTAACCTCACGCTCTTTGCCGTAGGTTGCCAGGTTCATCGATCTTAAATTGCGCACCGACCATACGTACACCGGTATTGTATGCACTATTAGCCCAGAAGATACATATCTCATTACAACTAGATGCCCCAAACCTAAACCACGTAAATTCGTCAATCATAGCTCTTGATCCATAGCATCCCCAGTAGAATGGTCAGACTGGTGGCTGGTACTTGGACCAAGCGGGGTTGCCTGCATCTCCACATCTTGTTGTACCCGCTGCATCGGCGCACGCAAACAGACGGCCGCACGCACAGCGGTAAAAGCACGTGACCAACCGGAAATAGCGGTGGAGGGAGCAGACTGCTCGGTCGGATGGATTTCGTCGGAAGTGATTACTGCGAGAACAGCGGCAGAAGAGTCATGTAGATCTGAGAGCTGCCTGGTATCCGGGTCTGGTTTTGGTCCCTCCCGGAACTGTTGTATGGCATCAAGGCATTCAGAACAGCTGTCAAGTTCCTCAATCTCATCGACAAGCGCCTTTGGCGTGACATGATGGTCTGGATACTGACGCCGTCTCCACTGCTCATTGGACAGAGCTAAAAGGGACGTGCGAAGTTTCGTCCACCAGTCGGGTGATGCCAAACGGCAGTGTTTAGCGATCGAGATAAAGTGTTTCGTGTCAGCAAGCGCTAGTCGAATACCACGTTCTCCGCCAGCCAGTGCGTCTACCATTGGTTCCAAATCATGATGCTCCGGCCATATCTGTGATATCATGGCTAATCTCGTAGCGAGACTTCCGACGGCCAGAGTGCCCATCCATGGGAGACGGTGTAACATGTTCATTACCAGCTCCCAAGATGACGGACTATGACCACCCGCTGGCCGACAAAGAAAAGCACCGATTGCTGTCTCGGAAATGACGTTCTCAGGCTGTGAATATTGGCTGATGCTCGAAATATCACTTTTGTGGTCGTCAGACATGCCAACCATCGTTAGAATGTTTCGGACCGGGACCATCAGACTCTGGTCCACGAGTCCCAGCTCAAAGAATGCGCGCAATAGAGCATGAAGTAGACGGGTCATCTTCGGGGACCAGGCACGTTCCAAGTCGAGCTTCCCAAAGATCTTCAGTGCAGCTACCAGCACCGGCTTGGGCCATTTTCGGCTCAAGTTGTTCCCACCCTGCGGCTGAAAAAAGATGCACAAGCCGGTTTCAACGAGAGGTACCGGCCAATGTGTTTCCTTGGGGGATTGCGAGGCATGTAGCAAAATCCGTTCGAAGATGCGAAAATGTAACTCTGGATCCAGCTGCAGCTGCCCCGCGGTTTCTTCGTCCGACAAAGCGAATCCCCATTTGACGAGGGCTGCCAATGCAGAGTCGTCATCGTATGATTCAGCCAAGACCTCCCATTTATCGCAAACCGTCTGGTCACAGTTCCGAACCACCTTTTGATCGAGCCAGCTATTGGACATGGCCAGAGCGATGTCCACATGGGTAGTGGATATGGGTTCCTGGCTAGCCGACTCCACGATACCGTACACCGCGTACATTGAGGCTTGACAGTAGCTAATAGCTTCAGGATTGATCTCCCACGCTGCTTCGGTGCTCATCCAGAGTATGAGTTTGGTTTGATTCTGTGTGTGCCTCGTTCCCAACGAATTTGTATCCGCGCAGCGTTGCCCAATCTTCTCAAACGAGTCGAGATGAGTGTGGTCGCTAAATGAAACGCTATAATGGAACCAATAAGCCCACATGTGCGAGAGAATATCAAGGTCGTATGCTTGGACTTCAGACAAGGCCAACAGAAGCCGGTATCCTTCGCTAATTTTCCATTGCCAACCTATGAAAAGCAGTGTGCGAATGGTAGAGGCTTGTCGTCCATGATGCAGTGCCTGATCTCGTTGCTCATTCAAGCGAGCAAGAGACATGAATCTTGCCTCAGCGGCATTTCCAACTGCCTTGCTTCGGAGAGGATTGGTCTCTGGCCAGACGTACGACTCGTGTTGTTCAAGATTGCAAGCACCGATTGCCTCTATGGCGACTCCAACATCGGCATCTGTGAGCAGATTCTCGATCATCCATGCGAGGACCTTGGAATCACGAAGGGGCACATGCCCCTTTATGATCGCAGCACTGTCATAAGCAGGCTTTGACTGTTTTGCTCGGATTGTAGCTAGAGTCGGCCACGGCGTGACCTCAGCCTCAGTAATTTCGCTGCCATGCTCGCTGTCGCTGTCTTCCTCGCTGTTGACGTCCATGGTGTTGTTCGTGCCGGAGCGGTTCTTCCACAGGTGGATGACGCGTAGCCGTAGCTGATTCCAGGCCCTGGCCAACATGGGGGGCGACTGGATAATCAGATGGGAGATGCAACAAAACAGCCAGAGCATCACGCTGTATAACCAGCAAAGATGCGACAGCAATGGCGTCGTTGTCGGACAGTCGCCCCACAATAACGGCGCCAATGTCGTAGCAACATGAAAGGCGGCCACGAGAATCGTTAATGCCAAAGAGCTCGCACAGATCTTGGCGTTCAGTTCGAAGAGAAAAACCAGAAGACCAAAAAGAAACAGATAGAGCGCAGCGTAAAGAATGACCGACAGTGCGGATATGAAAACGCCTATGCCCCATCGGTCCAGTCCACGCCGGAACGCATAGTGTCTCCATGCCCAGTGTTGAGCTGTGGCAGCGGGCTGACGTTGCTTAGAAGCGTACTCGACCAGCCACTGCTTTCCGAGAATCGCCAGAAGTGCGTCGACGAGGGCAAGTGTGAGACTGGCAAACCATAGCCCGTTGATCCACATCGTGCGAGCGGTTATTTCGACGGTGTCAAGGCAAGGGATAGCAGGGGTAATGATCGAAGGGTTGGCCTGGGAGAGAAGCGCGATGACGCCCTTAGCAGTTATCTCCCCAAAGTCAGGTTGCAAGCGCTTCGAACTACATCGTACGTGTCAGCGGCTGGCACTCAGAAAAATATCAACACCTACCTCTCAATGATGAATGCGGTTGCGACAGCCGAGAACAGACCGATCTGGGTTCTAGTCAAGTCAAGTTGGCCCAGCGTACAGAGAGACGCACGAAAATGAGCAGCACGTCGAGCGTCTTGTGCCAACCGTCGAGCAAGTCGTCGTCGAGGTCTGCCACACGGTCGCGATATACACGCCAGACGCGCGCATTTGGGTTGGCCTCTTCGCCGTAAACGTCAGGTGGGTACTTCTTCTCGAACTCGGTGAAGTACTCTGGGTTTGGTGGTGGGTACCGATCTGCAGCAACAGTGAACAACAGTTGATGTGACACGGCAAGCATACCTTTGGGTTTGGAATACTTTTTCTCGTTTGAGGCAGGCGCTGCTTGAGTAGGTACAGCAGTTGTTGTGCTGGTGGCCGGCGCTACAGCGGCTTCCTGAGATGAAACTGCGGTTTCCTGTGCGGATGCGATGCGCGCTGGCTCATGGCTACCTGGCGCTACCACAGGTGTCGCACTCGTGACATGCGCTACAGCAGCTTCCACAGATGAAATAGCAGTTTCTTGTGCAGTCGCCATGCGAGTTGTCTCATGGGCAGCACTCGACGACTCCTTAGACACAGCTACGACAGACTGCCCATGCCACTCGCGAGTCCAGCCAGCCGGACCCTTCCTCAGCGCGCGTGAGACAAAGTAAGCGCGTAGCGGCTGTCTGAGTCATACCTCGCTGCCATCCTCCGTCACTGGACGTGATCGTGCTCCAATCCCTAGTAGAGGCTCATTCGATTCATGCGCGATGGACCCCGCTGCAGAGTCGCGTTCCTGATCGATTGGGAATGTGGGCGGCAGTATACCGGTTGGGCCTCCCACAGATGTGTCGTCTTCAGCCATCGTTCGAATGCAGAACACTTGTAAGACTTCGCGCAGTAACGTAGATAGTTTCGTGAAGGAGAGTAACGCAGCGGCAGTTCGGAGGCACGCTTGGTTCCAGGGCACGCCTAACCCAAGCTGCCTTAATGGAGCAGGTGCGGTCGTAAAGGTCGTTTCGCGCCGCATGGACGGCATGCGGTCCAGCCCTGACGGAGGGTGAGCTTCTCAGGCGCATGAAAACTGCTGGGCGTCAACTGCAGCGTGTATTCTATCATTAAAACCTCCGCGCAAACTGCACTAGAAAAGAAATTCGTCTGATCACCACGGTCACCGATCGAGAATGAGGTTACTTCGCGTGAAACGGACTGCTGCACAAGCCAGTACATCCTCCCTCGTCAATCATGTGTGTGTGTGAAAGCTCAAACGTCGTGTAGCCGCTGGCGATATCCGGCACGGCCTTCTTCGTCGGCACGTTGTATGTGTCGTTGGATCCCGCGCTCAACTGGACGAATGTGAGTTGGTCCTCTTGACTCGTCGTTGTTGGGTGCTGTTGAGTTCTTGGTCTCTGGTGTCGTGCGTCGCCTTCCATACATCCTTTCTTCCCGTCGCTCCTTACCTTGCCGCCCATGCTCATTGGCAATTTTCCCTTGGATTGTGCTTGTGACCGTCCGACTGCTTGACGGCGCTGCGTATCTCGTGAAGGATGCAGGATGCAGCTCGCAGCTCGTAGCTTGCACATGCTCAGCGGTGTTGTCGTACTTCTTGCCTCGCGTGCCGAATGAGTGACGCGAGTCCGTTGGTTTTCTCGCTGTTGTTTGCTCGAATCCGCGCACGCGATGTTTATGTTCGACAACGCCCTTGCGAGATGGTACTTCAGCGTCCCCTCTATACTCCTTTCCCGTCTATGAAAGGTTTCCCAGTTCCACGCACACACACACACACACACACACACACACACCCATCTCGACTCGTCTTCGCCTCGGTATGGGCGAGTCGCGACGTTTACCCCGTTGATTGCTAAGCTTGTTGTTACGCTCCGCGGCCTTTCCGTCATTGTTTCTTTCGTTAGCTTGTTTGGACATCGCGCCGAATCCCACAACCCCCGTCTCTCTCTGGCGGGCGTCGTTCTCCCTCATTCTGCCAGGTGGACGCAGCTGAAATTGCGCTGCCGCGTCCCGCGTCCACACCTGTGCCAGTGGCCCATCGCGGCCCCCTCTGCGTTCATTCTTCTTCAACCACCTCCTCCTTTTCGCCTACCCACCTTTATAGCAGTTTTCATTAGTCCGTTTAGTTATTATCTTATATTAATTGCGCCGTCGGTGCAGGATTATGTTTTAGGCTGTGTGACATTGGTGGGAGAGAGAGCGTGTGCAAGAAGTTAACGACTTCAATCTGTTGATAAAGTCTCGGTGTTCATCTACGAGGCGAGGGCCCGACTGAGGACGGGAAAGTTAGTGAAGGTGGTATCTTCACGGTGGGCTATCAGGTACGTCGGTGGTACAACGTGCGCAAACAATTGTGACGACGGCAATGCGGGTCCAGCGCGTCGCCTTGCGCACCGGGCCTTGGCGGTTGTGACGTATCTGCATCCGTCCGCTCGTCCGAGGGTGGGATGGACCGTGGGGACACGAACTTGAGCGGCGTGACGACGGGGATGCGCGGATAGACAAGCGAGAACAGGATAAATCCACGACGCTCAGGAATCGGGAACGAGCCAGGAAGAACTCGTGCAAAAGCAAGCGCAGGCGTCACGGAGACCTCAACGGAGTGCAAGTGGAAAGCAGACCGCCGCACACTATCTCGAGCTCATCTTGCTGGAAATCGCTCCCATGCGCTGTGTCAGACACCGGCGACAGCGCGCACAGGCGTCCGGCTCTCTTTGGTCGAGCCACAACCGCAGGCAGCGAACCAGGCAGGACAGCAAGACCTGCGAGATACGTCGATACGCCCTGACACGCACGACAAGTGGACTCGCAGATCAATAGACGGTGTCCGACATAGCGAGGGTCGTAGCCGCAGATACGTCTGGCGAGCGCGTGCAGAGTCGCACGTATCTCGGTGCATCATCTCGCAAGAGCGCAGTCGGATATGAGCCTTGCACGTGTGCGATTTGGACCAGAAGATAGCGTGACAACAGATCGGAGGGGGTGGGATGTGCGTCGTGGAAGGATGGATACCCGGTGCCGTGCGCAGCGGACGAGCAAACATCACCTAGCGCGCAGGATGAAAGATTTGAACTTGCGACCTCGTCCAGACGCGCATTACAGACCTCCAACCGAGACTTGAGAAGAATGATATCACCACTCAGCGTGCACAAGCTGCGAGCTGCAGCTTGCACGAGGGGACGCAGCGCCGTCACAGAGTCAGATCGTCGCGAGGAGGATAAAGGATGGTTGACGATGCAGAGTCCGAACGGCGACTGCGAACGACACAATGACGACACAAAACACCAAGACCCAAGCGCCGAACAGCAACGAAAAACAAAATCGACTCACGCTCGTCCATTTCAACGCGGTATCCAACGACACATACAACGTGCCCACGAAGAAGGCCGTACCGAATATCGCGAGGGGCTACACATCGTTTTGAGCTCACACGATCGCGAAGCAAAAGGAGTCGGGACATACGATAACACTGGCAGGAGTGCCGTCTTTGACGATCTGGGTGCTCACGATAGCGTTCACGACGCACGGGGTGTTGACGTGCGTGCGCGCGTGCGTCCAGGGAGGTGGGATGGACCAGGACCAGGGGGAAAGGGGGACGACGGGGCGGGCGGATCCAGCCGAGCAGAAGCCTCGAAAAGAGCGCAAGTTGCAAAACAGACCTCGGACGCAGCCGGACATTAAAACTTAACTCAAACCCTAGCCACTACGACATTCCATATCTCGCCTCGAGCACGTTTTATTCCCTTCTGCCGTCTGAGTATGTTCTAGTCGCGCTTGCGGAAGCTATCGCGCATTGTTTGTGATTTGACCAATTTCGTCCATGCGGCAGACCCCCCCGCTATGTCCCAATCTTGCACGCTTTTACCCCTATCCCGGTCTAATATCCAGGTGCCCGGGGCACACGCCAGATCTTTGCTGGCGGTGCAGAGGCTTATATCTCGGCCGGCGAGCACTCGATCGACAAGAGCAAGCATGCTGCACACACACACTGAGGCTCGGATCGTCATCCGCTAACCACATCTCTGCAGCAATGGAATAATGGTACCGACATATGGCTCGGCTCATGAAACTCACTGGTCTGTCATCACACTCAATGCTCCGATTGTTATCCTCCGTGGCAACCATGTACAGAAAGGTACCAGCTAGAGGTGCGCATCACTCCATCCTGAGCACAAACAGAATATGCAAGCCATTTTGATATGTTCAAATCATCACTTTGCGCATAACCAACCCGTACTCGCACACTCTTTGCTGTGGGTTGCCAGGTTGATCGGTCCTACCACGCATACCCTGTGCTACTATGACCTACTTCATCGCGTCAACGAGGTGCTGTCTTATGAAGTCCCGCACAATTACGAGGTATTGGCTCATCAGGGGACGCGAAGCTAGAGGATGTGATAGCTGCAACGGTCGATGACACAGCAGCATATTACTCAACTATTGCATGCCCTAAGGTGCTCGCTCCAGTGGATGCACCAAGCATGACCATATCAAGCAAAGCCAAATCTGTTCAATCTTCACCCGACTTGTCCACCGCGGGCGGCCAGACACACTGGTGCTACTCAGTCGCGCTGCAACTAGTTGAGCGCACCAGCCCACACTCATACCTTGCAGCTGTTGGAAGCTGCACAACAGGGCGTTGTTCATAACGAATTCGGCGAGCGGGCGTTCCACACTGATTTGTGTATCGCCGCCGAAGTGCTTCTGCACAAATGATGAAAAGTTACGTACTCGCTCTCAGCCAATGAAGCAAAAACTGCGCCGTAGGGACAGAAAATGAAATCTTCGTAGCTCTTCTTCAAGTCTGCTCCATATTCTTTGGCTGTGTTTGCTCTCTCATCACCCGATATGAGAACAACGGTGTAGTGGCTGGCTCTATCAACCTGTCAAAACATTCCTTTGAAGGAGCGTGCAGCAATATGGTGCAATAGCTTTAAATCGAATCACCTAGCGCCCTTCCTTGGGACCAACCACGTCCCAGCTCGAGCTTCCCAAAGATATGTAGCGCAGCTACTAGCACCCTCGAGGACCATTTCCGACGCAAGCTACTCTCTCCGTGCCGTTGGGAGAAGATGCACAGACCAGTTGCAACCAGAGAGAATGGCCAGGGTGTTTCTTTGGGTGTTTCCTTGGGGGATTGCGAGGCGTGAAGCAAAATCCGTTCGAAGATCCGAAGATGTACCTCTGTATTCCGCTGCAGCTGGCCCGCAATTTCTAGGTCCGTTACAATTTGATGAGGGCTGCCGATGCAGAGTCGTGTTCGCATGATTCAACCAAGATCGCCCATTTGTCGAGAACCGTCTGATCACAAAACTCAACCACCTGTTGATCCAACCAGCGGTTGGAAATGGTCAGGGCGATATGCAGGTGGGTACTGGATGCAGGTTCTTGACTCACAGACCCCACGAGGCCGTAAACAGCGTATAGTCTGTCACCCATAAAGCCATCAGGGCTGGAATCGATTTTACACGTCGCCTCCATGTCCATCCAGAGCGTGAGTCCGGTTTTATGATGACTGTGCCCCGCGCCGAGCGGTTCAGAATTCGCGCAGCGTTCTCCGATCATCCGAATTGGGCCGAGATCGATCTGTCGACTGCGCAAATACTGCAGATGGAAGCGGAAAACTCCTCCAGACGGCGACTAAGGAATATGGCCGAGAGAACATCAATGTCGTATGATTTTACGCTCAACAAGGGCCGCACTAGCGGTTTTTTATCCACTGACACGGTCCAACAAATGAAGAGCAGTGTGCGCATGGTAGAGGCCTGTCGTCTATGGTGCAGTGCCTGATCCCGTTGCTCGTCCAGGCGAGCGAGAGACAGGAGCCTTTCTTCAGCGGCACGTCCAACTGCCGCGCTTCGGAGAGGATTTCCTGCTAGACAGTGGTATTTTTCGTGTTTTTCATGATTTCAAGCACCTATTGCCTCAATAGCAACTCCAGCATCGGCGTCTCTGAGCAAATTTTCGATCATCCATGCGAGAACTTTGGAGTCGCGAAGGGAGCACGTCCCTGTATGATTGCAGCACCGCCATAAGCAGGCTCCGGCCAGTTAGCTTGGATTGTTGTCAGGGTCGGCCACGATGAGATCCATCGTGATTGCTGTCGCTGCCGTCCTCGCTGTCACCGTCCATGGTGTTGGGCGAAAGGATGGATGCGCTGAGAAGTCGCGCGCCGCCGTGTCCGACAAGCCGGTCAGTCCTACAGCAACAGGGCGTACATGTCTTGGCAACTAATCTAGATAGTGTGGAATTACATATTTGCAAGTTTCATCGGGTATCGTCTGTAATGCGTCCGTCCTGGTGCTATGCTTAGGCGCACCGCGCGAAGAGTTTATGTCGCTCATTCAAATTTGGGCTTGCTTCCCGCTCATCGCCATCAGCTCCGTTGTGCCCAGCTTGTTGTACGCGGACTGGACAAACACCATGCGAAAGCCGCCCACGCGCGAAACCATCCCCCCGTGTGCGAGTGCGTCGATCTCGGATGGGTGAATGACGTTGAGTGTGAATGAAACGACAATCATGAGGAAACCGTCGAAGATGTACATGTAAATTTCATGGCTCATGAGATTGCCCGTCGTGCCTGTGGTACAGTCAGTTAATTCTCTAAAAGGCAGGCTCTCGTCAGTTCGCACCTTGAATGTACTCGATGATGCGGAACATGCATCGGACAAAAATGAAACCGCTCATAAAGTAGCTTCAGGCGAGTGTCAGAGCGTGGTCTGCGAGCTTCAGAATGATGTCAAGAGAACGCACAGGGTATACAAATGCTTGCGCCATGCCCAACCGAGCTCGGATGTTTCAGAGAGCCGGGTCGGTCTTTTCAACACACGCAAGTGAAATACGACAGCCGTTATCCCGAAGAGAGCAAAGAAGACTGTGGCGGTGGATGAGGGGACAGAGTGATCACATAGTGCTGTCGTCACATACTGAGTTGGGAGAAGAGACCGACGAGAATGACCTGTAAAAACAATAGCGGAATCAGATGTGAGCAAATCCCATGGGTAATTGCAGAGTCGCGTACATTTTTGCCGAGCTGGAGAGTGTCCATATTTTGTTGCGAGAGAATGGTACCACCGGCCGCTACAAAGCAGAGTCACTTGAATGAATAAAACGGACATAATGAGCTACGAACCTTGGAGCAAGAAGGATATCAAATCGCCTTGAACCGTAGCTCAGTTACTGTAGGACTTGGTAGGATAAGAGGTTCGCACCTCCAACAAAGAGCTTGGTAAGCCAGACCATGCGAATAGGCGAATGATGCTCGGCCTGAACAAGAGAAATAATACGCTTAAGGGTCATATATATCGATGCTGCGTAGAGAGATGGAGCGACAAGCAATGTCAGGGTCTGAATGATGAAAGGGCCTTTTGTCCAATCCGGTGTCTGTCGGCTCGACATCCATCTTCCGATGTAACCAAGAGTCGACACTGATGACGGGCAATTCGATCAGACCGGCAAGCGATGCAGAATTATTACCCACAAACACCACCGATGATGAAAGGAATAAGGTACCAGGTCTTTGTGCGGATCATTTGGTACGAGTTCAGGAGTGTGGACACGAGGAATAACGCTGCGAAGAGAATAGCGGCAGCGCCGGAAGGGTCTTGGGGTGCGAGTGAACATCTTCCGCTCGTGTAAGCAAACAGAATGCGTACCATAGTGGTATAGCTGAAGGTGGTGGCCAGCGGTTGGGATGGTAGAATTAGCAGACATGTCGCACAACGTAGGGAGCTAGAAGAATTGATCGTCGGGCTAGGCGGTCAACATTTATGTATGGCAAACCAAACCAGGGCGGGATTGTGCTAATGTCGCCCCGGCAGCCGCCCCCATACTTGAGCCAATCCGATAGCTGTCTCGGACGCCGAGACGTGATAAACACACGGCAATTTCTGGGTCGTACAGATCCGCGGCCAATGATACCCGCCGGGACAGGCTGGCGCGTTCACAGCCAGCTCGGCGGCCGCACACGAAATCTGCAACTCGATCGACGGTACGTCAGCCACTGCAGCCGGCGCAGCATCTCGCCGTAATCGTGCTGACTAGGTGGACTTGTCGTCATCTTCGTCGAGTTACCAACCACGTACGGTACAGCCGAGAGGTACTGTTGCGGATTATGGAGCGCGGCGAACCGGGAGCGATGATGCTATATTCTACGGCAGTTCGATCGAATTTGAGGTCGTACCGGAGTTGATAGTGAGCTCGCTTAGGGAATTTAGATTACCCTCGTCACAACTACTAACCTGCTACTTGCCAGAGCCCTCTCTGCCACCTCTAGGGAGATCTTGGAGAGTCGCTAAATGGAAAGATATCATTCACGTCTTAGATAGCACTCTGACCTAGTATGCCATGATGAGTGAAATCATATCACTCCCGCAGGTGGCAAGAAGATGAAAGATGTTTCTGTTTTCCTTCTGATTCTGGCTCAAACTCTCCCATGGACGAGCTATTGCGACAGATTCCTCTAGTTTTGACGAAGAGAATTCCTTCACAAGCACCACAAGATGCTCATCATTATGAGCAGCTGACTAACCGGATACAGTTACTGAGTATGTTGAAGAAGATACTCGTCGTTAGAAGTCCACAACGGTTCACCTATATCCCAAGTACTACCGCAGAGCAAGTCGCGATAGGACTCGGGATGCTCAAGCAGACTGCCTGCCCAGTCTCGGTTCGACCAATGATATATGCCCTCAGATGACTGCTGATTGGCGGAGGGAAACGAACGGAGCAGTTCGACGAGGTCTTGACGCGAAATGACTGGCACGCTCATTCCCTCGAGCGGTCTACCTGACAAGTTGCCGAGCGCACTGCTGGTTGAGAAGACCGTGAGAGTTCTTCGATACCATGTCGTCATTGGCGAGGTGAACAAGCGCCAGACTGTTCTTGGAGTAGCGCGTGGTAGATATCCAACGTAACTGTACTGGTGATATGAATCATCGGGTACATTGGCATCGCCGATGTGAATGCGGTGCCACTCAGCCTGAGGCGCGAGCATTAGGTCCTTTCTGACACCTCTATGGGCTCCTTCAAAGTACAAGGCTAGATAGCGTGATACGAGCGGCATCGGCGGGAGTTGTGCTGAGAGGGTATTATTGTACGCGGCCACGATGGTGTTGACATTCCAAGCCGCACCCTTCAAGCTTAGCGGCAGGAGGCTCCGTGGGTCTCGACAAAAGACAAGGCATTTGACGTGAGCGCGGCGGGGGTCAGATGCGTTCATGAGCATGCGCACAAACTCGCGGATAGACGGGCTGGTGGTGACGAGTGCACGATGACCCATCCGATCGCCATCACGGCTGACGTCGACGCGGTAGATCTCATATAGACCAGCGCGCACAAGACCGAGGAATGATGGCGCGACGAGTGCGAGGCTAGCTGTCCATGCAGTGCATGCGTCTCGATTGGTGAGCACGGCGAGATGCAAGATCTCGAGTATAAGCTCGATCGGCAAACAGAGGTCTGGGCCCGAGTTGACGTTATTGGATCGATAATTCATTTGTAGTAAATATTTCAGGGAGGCCAGAAAATGTGCGCCAGCGAAAAGTATAAGGACAACCTGTATTGGATCGCAAACTGCCGTAGTCGCTGCTTACACTTCACTCCTGTTAGACTTGAGGATTCCGGTCGCAAGTCGTGAACGAAACATGAGGTATCACCCACTATTGTGCACGTAGACTCCTGCACCGCTGAAAACTATTCTGACAAACCCGCGGCCATGAAGGGGGATGTCATCTTTACTGTAAGTCCTCAGATGATCACGGCTTTGCATTCTATTTACATATCTAAAACAGCCAAGCAGAAGACTTACGCAGCTTCGCAGCACTGAACCTTGCAACAGCGAGATTCTCGGTGGAAATTGTACAGTGTGCCTGTCTTCGATTGCCTTCCCTCCTTCAATCGCGACGAACCGCGCCATACCTTGCTAGCGCGGTGTCGTAATCTGCCGCCACCATTGCCTTCACTGTGATATTTACTCCTTTTCCGTCGTGCGTTTCACTCATTGCCAGTGTCCTGTCATACAGGAGAAACTTGGTGACTTGCTGCAGGACCGTGCGCGTTATGTGATCACTACCAATATTCGTTGATGTGCACCGCAACACAGGACGTCGATGAACCTGTGAAAATACTTACAGGCGCTTTTAACAACGCATCGGTCCTGCTTTGACGTAGTTTTGATGCTTCCGCTAGATAACCTGTTCCTCGCCTAGGTACCCGTCGGCCGCAACCTGTGCAACACTCGTAACCAGAATATCTCCCTCCGCGTGGTTGCCAAAAGGCTAATCTCACACGAGCGTTATTTTCTGTTACATCTCGTTGTGCTCGTCTCTATTACAGCCAACGCTCATATGTCCTTGAGGGAACTGATCAGGCGACTGGTTCTTGATGACTGAGCACAGCCGGCCGTACCTGTTATCGCATGTTCATCGGCCATCAAACTCCCCTGTATTGTTCTATTAGCTCTTATTTTTCTTGTACTCGCCCGTACTCATCTTCTCAACTGAATGATGCATCTCTATTTCATGCATGAACGTTAGCTTGTCAACAATGTTACCTTCAATTACCCGTCGTAGACCGCACCCACCTTGCCTAACACCTGCACACCAGCAAGCTGCAGCCGTGCACTACATCTTCAACTGACGTGAATAGTCACGCATTTCGGCGAACCTAGCAGGACATGCTTTTGTCCGTTTAACAGCTAGCCTCGATGTTCTTCGTCGAACCATTGCAAGGTCCCGAAGTTGTACGAGGTCGTTCCGACCACACAAGTCGGTGTTGATGTATCCAGGACCCTCAACGTCGAAGAGGTGGGACAGCGGGGGGTGACCTGTTCGGCGTTCACACTCACCGCAGAGGAAACTGAGGTCCTGACAGCGACCATTGCCTTTCGCTGACTCATCTTTGTGGTTAGTGCAGCCTGGGTATGATACATCGCAACATCAAGTTGGAGTCATCTCATAGGTTGGACTGTCAGGAGACAAATCGGGAATCGTTCCGATAGGCGGTGAACTGTGAAACGAGCATATCTCGACACCTGGGATCGACACCGTGCTTCACATTTCACATGTCCTGGCGTTGAACATTTCTGATGCGCTAGCACGGTCCCAAGAATTGTTCGCACCGCAATGGGTTGTGGTCACGAACGCGATTCCGAAATACTACCCATCCACTGGACAACGGCAATATCACCAGCGTTGGCATGGGTTTTTACTTCCACTTACGGGTGCCAAGGCCACAGCGCTCGCACCAGATCGAAACAATCGGTTCAGGGCTTGGCTCCGTACTAACAACCGTGACGCGCCACAGTGAAACTCTGAAACAACGGGCGGAATCGCGTGACTTTCCGGCGTTAGCGGCGCCGCAGGGTTGTACTCGGAGGTGCGCGGGAAAGGGTGCCGAGCCGCTGCCCAGCCTTCGCTACGCGCTGAGCGATTGCCAGCCCCTGTCGCACAGCAACCGTACTTCCGATTGTCACAACGCTGGACGACTTCGGAGCACGTGTCCTCCCCCGGTGCGCCTTGTATCGAGCGGGACTTGCGCTTCGTGCAGGAAAAGTAAATGTTTCCAATTCCCACGCCACGGAGTCACGGTTGCAGACGGGCCACTCCACACAACGACCCCATGCGTGAAGGCTTGGCTCCTGTGGAAGATGCTGTAGCCGCACCAATGCAACTTTGGCGCGCGCAACCATGCGCCAGCCACGCCCTGAGCCCATCGATTTCGGAAGGCAGTACCACGACTTGGACACGTGATCTCGTATATGAGCGCGGCCGTATCTCGGTCGCGATCTCTTCCCTTTCCCAGAGGCAATTCGGAAGCACGCGCGCGGCGAGGGTCCACTGAATCGGGGACAGGAGGGCGCCAAATCGGACCGGCAAAGCGCAACCGGCTGGTGCCTTAATACGGCTTAGCACGGGGCGGCGCGCGACAGGGTCATTGTCGCGTCACAATATTCTCATCGCGCGCCGCGCACAAGACTTTGCGCCGCACCGTATATATAATTGCTGTCACGCGCCAACCGCCTTGCGCTACTGCACCCCCCCTCTCCCTCCCCCTCTTCCTAACGATGTACTTTGCCCGCATTCTCTTCTCCATCGTGCCCGTCGCGTGCGCAGTCCTACCGGCTACCCAAGTCGGCATGTCACGCTCTGTATCGGCCGGTCACGAGGTCCCGAAATGCGTCGAGGATTTCGCAGCATATGCATGTCATTCTGCACGGGTTCGTTCCCTCCTCCTTTATGTTCGAATCGTAGGTTCTGACGACTTGCGTGTAGCCTGGCTTGAGGGAGTGTATGAAGGGCATCTGTGGAGTACGTCGCGTTTGGCTGTGCTAGGTTGCCTCGTGTCGTATTGTTGACGCATTATCCCCCAGCAGCAGCCTAAGGGGAAGAACGCGTCGCCGTTAACGACAGCCGTAACGAAGGACGCCTTTTCTTGCCTCATGACGCAACTCGAGGATACGCAATCTGGGTGTGTGTTTCCTCCTTCATCGACCGGTTCCTCCATCGCCTGACAACAATCTTTTAGGCCAAGCTACGATGCGGCTTACGTCTTTAGGCATGGATACGGCCAATGTTTTACCGATTTCGATGTCATGCTCAAGCGCGAGCAACAGTTGGCATGAAGGCTTTCCAATCCCACCTCACGAATGTAATGATACTTTGTACCAATATGTAACGACGAAGATCGTGTAGAAATAGACAACACTTGTACTCTATCCGTGCTGGAAACGAATGAGCTACTTACGTCCAACTCTTTCGTTCACTGAGCGGCGACGACGCCGCTAGCACACCTCATTGCACGTCGAGACGGTCTCGTCAAACCTCTCTGACATTCTCGATGAGGCAGTAGCAGTTGTATTTTGATGAAGATCCCGTGGATTGTGGGTTATCCGGAGGCTCGTGCGGAGCTTGGAGAGTCCATTTGCCTCGACGAGCGATCTTCTCCTTTCGTCTTCACGGTCGGCCGCGTCGTCCACAGCAGCAGAAAACAAAAATCGCTCGTTCACACGCATTGCACTGGCGCCCACCGCTATCGCATTGTGTCACCTACGTTGCGCGCGCTCATGGTATCGAGAAATCACGCAAAATGAAGCATGGACGACTCGCTGCGGCTCGCGAGTCTGCTCATGCGCAACGTACACGATATATCTCTCATCTCCTGCTACGTCCCGAAAATGTCTGCAAGAACCAATGAACGCCTTGCCGCCAGACTATCTGTTTTCCTAGGCGATGGCACCCACTGAAATGCAAAACACGATGGGAAAGACAGAGGGAAGGTTTCACTTTTTTCCGACTTCCGTTGTCCGTTGGGTTCTGGATCATCTGCAAACAAGATCACAAGTGTAGGACCTCAAGAGCGTGTAATAACTTCAAGGCCTACACTCGGTACGACGCAAGGCACTGGCTGCTGTGTTCGCCATTCGGGGGCTTCTAGATGCTTCGAGGATGCTGCGGCTTTTAAGGTCTCATTGAAGGCTTCGCTATACTTGCCTCCGCTTCTAAGAGGCTGACAACATCTACTGACTGTTCGGCGGCGAGACCTCGGCTCAACGACTACAGCGCGGTCTAAGATCGTCAACCTCAACAATAGCGCCATCAAAACCTTCTAGTGCGCCTCGTTACTCACTACAATTGGCTGCATTGTCTGACAACGTTCTAGCTCCACGCGTTGATCATGAGCTTTGGTCGACACTTCTTTTGGGATTTTTTTGGGCATTTAGCTGAAGTTTGATCTGTATGTTCTGGGCTAATAGTGCCATACCATTTTGGTGTACGGACAGTTACAAGTGGCCACTAGAACCATGAATAGTGGAAAGCGAAAAGCACTGCACAACAATTTCAGCTAGCCGAACTTGTATACGGCGCTCAGCCATTGGCGGCCCCTCATATACCGTTCCTTCGGGGAAGCCGGGTTCCTGAGGATGACTGCGAGGTAAAAACAACTAGATGTTTAAAACTTGTGTTTGCACGCGCACAGTCGCCCTGTACTCGCACGTTCTTTGCTGTGGGCTGCCAGGATCATCGGTCTTGCAACGCGCACTCACCGTCCGTATACCGAAATTATGCACCATTAACCCGGAAAATACTGATCCCATTTCAGCTACATGCGCAAAGCTCAACCACATAAATTCGTCATTCAAACCTCATGATCCAGAGTGTCCCCCCGTAGAACGGTCAGGCTGAAGACTGGTACTCGCAACAAGCGGAGTTGCTTGCATCTTCACATCCTGCTGGGCCCGCTGTGTTGGCGCACCGAAACAAACGGCGGCACGGACAGCGGTAACAGCGCGTCACCAACCCAAGATAGCAGTAGATGGAGCAGTGCTTTCAGTCGGATGGATGTCGTCGGAAGCGATCACTGGGGAAACAGCGGCAGGTGAGTCGTGCGGATCTGAGACCTGACTGGTGTCCTGGACTGGTTTTGGTCTCTCCCGGAACTCTTGTATGGCCTCAGTGCATTCAGGACACCTACCAAGTCGCTCGATGTCGTCAACAAATGCCATCGGCGTGGCATGCAGTTGTGGCCACTTGCGCTCTCCCCACTGCTCATCGGAAAGAGCCAAAATGGACAGGCGAAATTTTTTCCACCAATTAGGTGATACAATGCGAGCGTGTCTGACAACCGAGACGAAGAAATACGTATCAGCGAGCGCTAGTCTGATACCAGATTCTCCGCCAGTCAGTGCATCTACCAGTGCTTCCAGATCATGCTCGCTGAGCCGCTGCTGAGACATGACAGCCAATTACCTCAGCAAGATATTGGACAGCCTGAGTACTATCCCGTGGAAGGTAGTCTGACATGCTCATGACCAGCTCCCAGGCTGAAGGACTACGTCCACCTGCTGGCCGACAAAGAAGAGCACCAGCTGCTGTCCTGTATATTGCATCCTTAGGCTGCGGACGGTTATAGTTCCACAGATGAGAGCCAGACCTGCTCGTGCGCGCTGTCGCCGGTGTCTAGACGCAGTGCGTAGGGGGGCGATGTTCAGCAAGATGCGCTTGTAATCGCTTGCAGTCTCTTTTTCTCTTGCTCTCCGCTTGCGGTCTTTGTGACACTCGCGCTCACTCCTCTTGCACACGTGCTATAGCCACTTCCTGGTCCGTTTCCGAGCGCAGTGGATACAGTGTGGCCATCGTGAACTTCTTAGTTATGCTCTACGATGTGTCCGTGATGCGTGCGTTTCCTAATCCGCTGTTCTGTTTTCACTCGGTGCTGAGCTAGGGTTGATTGTGGTGCTTTGGTTTATCGCGTCGCTCATTGTGCTCTCCCGGTTGGACGTAATTCTCCTGAGCAAGACAATCTGCAATGGCCCGACGAACCTGGCAGCCCGCGGTGAAGTGGTGACCACCTTCACTAGCCTTGGCGTCCCTCGTCGGGCTCCCGTCTCATAGATGAAACCCGAGACCTAGTAGACAGCACCTCATTGAGATGACAAAGTAGATTATAGTAGTCGACTTCTTGCACACCCTCTCTCTCACACAAATGTCACACCGACCAAACATAATCCCGCAGCCATGGCGCCATTGACATAAGACGATAGCTGAACAGATTAGTGGGGACTGCTATAGAGGCAGGCAGGCAAAGGGGGGCGGACTTGGAAAAAGAATGAACGCAAAGGGTCCTCGATGGGCCGCTGGCAGAGGGGGTGGGAGCCAGCAGGCAAGCTCACCCGACAGAATGAGGATCGGCCAACGGTGTATATCATACCTATCCATCCCCCTCGCTCGTTTCACAGAGCGCGAATTCAATGGTAGGAAGTAGTCACTTTTCACTTCTAAGGAGATATCACGATTTGGGTGTGTTTATCATACTAGTGCCAGCTATTGTACTTGGACTGCAGTTTATAGCTCGTACCGCAACAGTCCGTGCCACGGGAAAGAGAAAGAAGTTAAGACTTCTTGCAACATTGGTGGCGCTGGTGACCGAAATTAGCGCCTGCGAAGGTCACCCTCCGTCAGGGTTGGACCGCATGCCCTCCATGCGGCACGAAACAACCTCTATGACCGCACCAACTCCATTGAGGCAGCTTGGGTTTGGTGTGTCCCCTGGAACCAACCGCACCGCCGAGTCCGAACTGCCCGCTGCGTTACTCTCCTTCACGAAACCATCTACATTACTACGAGAAGTCTTACAAGTGTTCTACATTCGAGCGATGGCTGAAGACGAAACATTTGCGGGTGGCCCAACTGGTATCCAGCTGCCACCGTCCCCGATCGACCAGGAATGCGACTCTGCAGCGGGTTCCATAGCGCATGAATCGAGTGCATCTCTACTGAGCGTTGGATCACGGTCACGTCTGGAGACGGAGGATGGCAAAGAGGTACGACTAGTCGGGCGCCGCGCGCTTACTTTGGCTGACGCGCGCTGAGGAAGGGTCCGGCTGGCTGGACTCGCGACTGGCCTGGGGAGTCTTTCGTAGCTGTGTCTAAGGGGCTGTCGAGTACTTCCCAAGCCATCAATGTGGAGCCGCGTGGTCGTGAGACAACTCGCATCGCACCTGCACAGGAAACTGCTATTTCATCTGGGGAAGCTGCTGTAGCGCATATCACGAGCGCAACGCCTGCTGTACCTACTCAAGCAGTGCCCACCTCAAACGAGAAAGAGTACCCAGAACGTGAAGGTATGCTTGCCGTGTCACATCGATGGTCGTTCACTGTTGCTGCAGATCGCTATCCACCACCGAACCCAGAGTTCTTCACCGAGTATGAGAAGAAGTATCCACCTGACGTCTACGGCGAAGAGGCCAGGCCGAATGCGCGCGTCTGGCGCGTGTATCGTGACCGTGTGACAGACCTCGACGACGACCTGCTCGACGGTTGGCACAAGACGCTCGACGTGCTGCTCATTTTCGTGCGCATTCTTGTACGATGCGCCGACACGACTTGACTTGACCACAGATCGGTCTGTTCTCGGCTGTCGCTACTGCATTCATCATCGAGAGGTTGGTCGTTATATCTTTCTGAGTGCCAGCCGCTGACACGCACGATGCAGTTCGAAGCGTTTACAACCTGACTTTGGGGAGATCACTGCCAAAGGCGTCATCGCACTTCTCTCCCAGGCCAACCCGTCGATCATTACCCCCGTCATTCCTAGCCTTGACACTGTTGAATTGACCACTCGCGCGATGTGGATCAACGGGCTGTGGTTTGCGAGTTTGACGCTTGCACTCGTCGACGCACTACTGGCGATTCTCGGCAAGCAGTGGTTGGTCGAGTACGCTTCCAAGCAACGCCAGCCCGCTGCCAGTGCCCAGCACTGGGCATGGCGACACTATGCGTTCCGGCGTGGGCTGGACCGATGGGGCATAGGCGTTTTCATATCCGCACTGTCGGTCATTCTTTACGCTGCGCTCTATCTGTTTCTTTTTGGTCTTCTGGTTTTTCTCTTCGAACTGAACGCCAAGATCTGTGCGAGCTCTTTGGCATTAACGATTCTCGTGGCTGCCTTTCATGTTGCTACGACATTGGCACCGTTATGGTGGGGCGATTGTCCGACGACGACGCCATTGCTATCGCATCTTTCCTCGTTATTCAGCTTAGCGCGCCCGTTGCTCTCCTGCATCTCCCTGGGCACAATCCGAGCTAATAGGTCAGAGCCTGCTTATGA
Source organism: Auriculariales sp. MPI-PUGE-AT-0066 (assembly GCA_020744175.1). Taxonomy (NCBI): domain Eukaryota; kingdom Fungi; phylum Basidiomycota; class Agaricomycetes; order Auriculariales; species Auriculariales sp. MPI-PUGE-AT-0066. The sequence continues at coordinate 47,795 of JAGTJP010000124.1, forward strand.
CGGTGATGCGATCATACGGGAACATGCGCCGCGTCGCGATTCCGAGGTCCTCGTATGGATGATCGAGAATCTGCTCACAGATGCCGATATTGGAGTCGCCATAGAGGCAATCGGTGCTTGCGATCTTGAAAAACACGAGTCATACGACTGGTCAGAGGACAATCCTCTCCGAAGCGAGGCAGTTGGAAATGCCGCTGAGGACAGGTTGATTTCACTCGTTCGCTTGAACGAGCAACGGGATCAGGCACTGCACCATAGACGACAGGCCTCTACCATTCGCACGCTGCTTTTCGTGCGTTGGACTGTGGTACGTGATACATTGAGGCAGGTGATAGACTTCCAAGGATTCCAAGCATACGACATTGATGTTCTCACGGAGATATTGTTTCATCGCTGGTTTCACATGCACATCGGTCTCGACCCGTTTCAGATGATTAGAGAGCGCTGCGCGGATGCAGAATTGCTGGGAACGAGGCACGCACTCAATCAAATCGAACGCATACTCTGGATGGATACTGAGTCAGCGTGGAAGGTCAATGCCGATGCTGATGGCTTCCGTCATGTCTCAATGTCCTCGGTGTACGGTATCGTGGAGTCCGCTAGCCAGGAACCCTTATCCATCACCCATCTGCACATCGCTTTGACCATTTCCAACAACTGGCTCGACGAACAGGTGGCTGAGAACTGTGACCAGACGGTTCACCGTAAATGGGCGGTCTTGGCTGAATCATACGAGGTCGATTCTTCATTGGCAGCCCTCGTCAAATGGGGATTCACTTTGTCGGACGTAGAAACCGCGGGTCAGCTGCAGCTGGATCCAGAGTTACATTTTCGCATCTTCGAACGGATTTTGCTACACGCCTCGCAATCCCCCAAGGAGATACCTTGGTCAGTATCTCTCGTTGAAACCGGCTTGGGCATCTTTTCTCAGCCACACGGTGGGAACAACTTGTGCCGAAAATGGCCCACGCCGGTGCTAGAAGCTGCGCTGGAGATCTTTGGGAAGCGCGATTTGAAGCGTGCCTGGTCCCCGAAGATGACCCGTCTACTTCATGCTCTATTGCACACATCCTTTGAGCTGGAATTCGTGGACCAGAGCTTAATAGACGCCGTCAAGAACATTCTACAGCCGTTTAACGTGAGTCGCGATCACAAAAATGCCATTTCGATCATCGGCCAATATACACAGCCTGAGGACGCGATATCCAGGACAGCAGTAGGTGCTTTTCTTTGTCGGCCAGAGGGTGATTGTAGTCCGTCATCTTGGGAGCTGGTAATGAACATGTCACACCGTCTCCCAGTGATCATTACTCCGGTCGCTCGACATCTCGCTGTGAGATTGGCCATGATATCACAAGAATGGCCCAGCGAGCATGATTTGGAACCACTTGTAGATGCACTGACTGGCGGAGAACGTGGTATTCGACTAGCGCTTGCTAATACGCAACACTTTATCTCGATCGCCAAACACTGTCGTTTAGCATCACCTGACTGGTGGGCGAAACTTCGCACGTCCCTGATAGGCCTTTCCAATCAGCAGTGGGCGCAGCGCAGGTATCCACACCAGCATACCACGCCAAAGGCGCTTGTTGATGAAATCGAGGAACTTGACAGCTGTTCACAATGTCCTGCCGCCATCAAAGAGTTCCGTGAGGGACCAAAACAAGACGAGGACACCAGGCAGGTCTCAGATCCGCACGACCCGCCTGCCGCTGTTCCCGCAGCAATTACTTCCGACGAAATCTATCCGATCGAAATCTCTGCTCCATCCACTGCTATCTCCATCTGGTCACGCGCTTTTACCGCTGTGCGTGCGGCCGTTCGTTTTCGCGCGCGTATGCAGCGGACCCAGCAAGATATGGAGATGCAAGCGACCCCGCTTGTTGCAGGTACCAGCCTTCAGCCTAACCATTCTACTAGGGATGTTCTAGATCAAGAGCTTTAATTGACGAATTTACGTGGTTTTGGTTTTGTGTATGTAGCTGGAACGTGATTTGTATCTTCTCGACTGATAGTGCATACAATTTCGGTGTACGGACGGTGGGTGCGAAATGTAAGACCGATGAACCTGGCAGTCCACCGCAATGAGCGTGCGAGTACGGTCGGCTATGCGCATGCAAACTCAAGTCGTACACATCTAGTCGTCCTTAATCCGCAGACATGTACGAGGATCCGGCTTTCCCGAGGGAATGCTCTGTGCGGGGCCACCAATTGCCGTGCGTTGTACACGAGTTTGGTTAGGTGGATTTGTCGTGTAGCCAATCTTATGTGCACAGACTGATGATTTGAACATATCAAAATGGTCTGCAAATTTTGTCTACATCGCGGATGGGATAGAGAGATATTTTTTAATTTTGAGTCTGAAGGTCGGGCCGCGGTCTGAGGGACACGGCGCAGAGCCGGATTGCGCTTCATCATGGAGCAAAAAGTCCGCATTCTGCGCCGCCCAGTCGAGAGTGCTAGCTTATTGCAGCGACTGAGTTACAGATGGTATATGAGCGAGAAACGGCATGCACTGAGAGCTCCTTGGATAGAAGAACCGTAAATGTGTTCTGCTCCTGAGAATCATACCCTCGCCCTCAAGGATTATCGGCACGCGATCAAGACCGTGATGCTTAAAAGAGTCAGTAGCACATCAGAGCGGTTAGCATCCGCTTGTGCCGCTTGTGAAGAGGCTAGTGGGCACTCATGTGCTCATGTTACACCCCGGACTGGGTCATCTCTTTCAGGAGCCTCTGTGTGTGCTTTTGTCACTCTAGAGCAGGGTCTCATCGCTTTCCCCCGCTTTCGGCACTATCTAGTTTCTCCTGTGAAGGTTAGTAATAGCCAATCCATGAGTAACTGATTGCACATAAATTCAGCATATAATATTATTTATTTATTGATCCCGTATTGCTCTACATGGCAGCTTGATTAGAATGAGAGGCCAGGTTGTTGCCTGTGCTGAGCCATGAAAGTCAGCATGTTCGGGAATGAAATGCACAAGTCACACTGGTTTAGAACTGAAATTAGGGGACTGCCGGCCTAGCTCCGATTGGCACGGCTGTTCAAGGACCTTCAACTTGTTCAATGAGTTGACGACCCACATTGGGGATCCAATAGGCCTTGAGCTCTTGTATCCCACATCTCTTACCCCCATACGATTCATCTTACCAATTACTCTCTGAAATCTGTGAGAGCTCACCTTCAGCTGCTGTGTCCCACACTCTTCTTATGTCAATTATCTCTGATTGCGCTTTTGTGCTATGGTCTCAATGGTTCCTGTGGGCTTCAGAGTCTGTTGCTTCAAGTGTTCCTTCTTACTCTTGTTGTGGTTTCACGGGTATGTATAGATTGCATCTATGCTCCATTATCACTCTCCAACACTTTCAGTGTTAGTCGTTCTGGTTTCTCCTTGGCCGGTACCATAAACTTCTCCACTGAAGTTAAGCATGTCTTTCCAGTATTAAATGAACTGTTTTCAAAAAAAAACAAAAAAAAAAAATTTGGGGGATTGCTCGCAAATTGAGAGGTAAATGAAGGGTGGGGTTGACTGCACTATGGTTGCTCTGACTGCTCTCAAGTGTCACAAGAGTCTCAAGCAGTCTCTCGGGTTCTAGAGTGAAGTAATACACTCATTTCTGTTTGCAGCAATCTCCTGACCGCTCATGGCCACTTTCAGAGCAACTGGTGACACTCATATCGGGGATACCTTGCGATTAGTTCTTTCACCACTTTTGCCGCTTTGGATGCTGGCAAGCGCTCATGGCGGCCACCACATTTTCCTGATGCACACGTAGTTGGTAGTTGATCCAACCTGGCCTGCGACAGACAAAGAATGGAGTGATACGAATGGTCTCTTCGACTCCAAACATGAGAATGTGTGTCCATATATTAATTCATGTCTCAAGTTCGGCACACACCATGGGCTATACAGACATTAGTTTTTTGGCAGGCGAGGGAACAGCAATTTCAATTCTCGCTACTTTCGCTCTGCTGTTGGCTGGATCCACTCATCCACATTGTCCCGCCCATGTCAAGGACATGCCTTGGGGTACGGAAGTATTCCAGGATCTCGGATGCAATCCAGAGATTGTCGGACCACACCCGAAAGGTCGGAGAGTACAGTGCGCTATTGAGGCACACCGCGCCAGGGGTCGGAGGGCGGCGAAGTCGAATACGGATGTGAACGGTGAAGATGTAAGTAGGCGGAGCGAAGTCCGATATCCAATACAAGTCACCAGTGAACCCGGAGGGTTTCCCAAAACTCCGGCTCGTGATACGAGATGACTCAGAGTCAGAGCTGCTATATCGGGGGGGCCAAGATACTAGCAGCAAAGTCGGACTAGTGCAAGTAAGAGACAGAGGGCAAGCCTATTGTTGATTACGAACTTGGGAAACTCGTAAGTACATTCGGAGGCGTATATATATGTTCGGAGGTATCGGGCTGTGCTCGGAGGAGCACATGTACATAGAGATGGGAACACGGAGTGAGACAAAGTCCGTGATGACGAGAGATGGAAATGAGTCAGGGAACAGATGCGTGTGATATCGGAGCGAACCCTCAGATGATATATCATCCATCATCGGGTCCGCAGGATCAACCAAGATCTAGACAATGATGGCAGGCGCTCAACCCGGAGGCCTAGCCATGTACCAAGCCAAAGTCCGAAACCTCGGAGGGGCACGGAGGCCTAAGGCAGGAGTCGGATACATGTCGGAGCATACGGAGACTATCGGAGGTAGTACGGAAACAATCGGAAGTAACCGGAAAGGGACTTGTAATCTGAGCGGTGGAGGCATGGACGTAACAATGTGTGAGATATCGGAGCAAACCCTCAGATGATGTATCATCCATCATTGGGTCTGCAGGATCAACCAGGGTCCTGACAATGATGGCAGGCACTCAGCCCGGAGGCCTAGCCATGTACCCAGTCAAAGTTTGAAAACTCGGAGGGGCACGGAGGCCTAAGGCAGGAGTCGGATACATGTCAGAGCATACGGAGAGTATCAGGAGTAATTCGGAAGCAATCGGAATGGAACTTGGAATATGGGTGGTGGAGGCACGGACGTAACAGCCCAACACTGTGCTTGCTCCTCCTCCCTTCCCTCCTACTCCTCCATCTGTCCACATCCCCACACAGTCCATCCCACCTCTCTGGATGCATGTGCACACACATGCACATCACCACCTCCCATTGTGCACCCATCTAGGGACCTTGTTGTCAGGGTTTTTCCTGATGCTCCACTTGATAGTCCTTGCACTAGCATGTGCCTGTTGCAACATGCATCCTCCATCGCAAAAGCCACTGGGTCAAAGGTTTCTCAAAAAGGTTCATCTATCAGGTAACCAATGCCGTGGGTCGATAGTTGGAATATGGCACAGGGGAAACCATGGCGAGGGAAATGTGGGAAAGGAGAACAGCAGAGCCAACCCCGCATTGCTCACCTCCATGTTGCCTGCAACTTTCCACCTGCATCCATCGCTCGATGGCACTCAATGTCATGTGATGAGCCCATACAAACAGGTTGCTTCCGCCGTGATATGAAGTCGTAAGTTTGTTACACACTGTGTCAGGGTCCCACAATATTTCGGCCTATTTTCCATTCCTTTTCCATTACTCCCGCTGTTTGCCCCTATATGCTACCAAATAACCTTGCGTGTCGGTTCCCAGTATCCATTTATGCATGTCTGTGTCTTTGTTTGGTCTTGTTTGATAGTCGTGCTAGCTTGATATCCATGTCGGTCCTTTGGAACCCAGCTCCCCAGTCTTGTTCTCTTCGGATTCCCACTTCTAGGTTAGCGCATGTCCATTCCCCTTTACATACACAATAATAACTTCGGATTTACACTTCTAGCATGTCCCCAGAATCCATCACTCATCAAAGGCTCTTGGTGGTAGGCCTCTGCTCCCAGCAGCCGCCCACTCTTCATCAGCACCCAATCTAGTCCGATCTGCTCTCATCGCCGTGCTCCTAGCGTTGCCCTGACATGGACGCGGTTGCATGTGGCAACCTCACAGGCTTCGGAGATAGCTTGCAGCAGGACCTGTTGCTCATCGGGAGCATCTATGGATTTAGAGGTCACGTGAGACGATCGAAAGTGTGGGTAGACTGCAAAGTGTGTGGACCGCCTTGGTCTGACGACAAGATTTTGGCTTTCCCTCCTGACCCTGCACCACTGCCGCACCAGACCAAATGACCCCTCGACTTGCTTCCTCACTGCTAGACATCTCCCACTTATTTACCGACTGACCATTCCTTACAGCACAAATAAATCTTGCCTGCGACCACGACCGTGCAAACACAATACCAGGTTGCAAGGTGTCATCCTCACACCACACCCAGAACGAGCACATTGTGGGTGCACTTGTTGGCTTGACTCACTCCGATCCACCATGTGGTGTGCTCCAAACCGATACAGACAAATACTAATCAACTCGGCAGGTCCTATGAGCAGTGTTCCCTGCATACTGTAGGTATCGGGCTGTGCAGCTAGATGATCAATGGCCACCCAGCAGATGAGCAGGCTCACTCGGTTGTTTCGCATTAGGCTTCATTGAGCAAATGAAGTCCTATTTTCGCGTTCGGCAAGTATAAATTAGCGTCCGATCTCATCACCGCGCTGAACACTTATTTAGAGCTATGGCTTATCCTCGTAGCTTCGTGCAGGTGAGCGTTGCCGTGGAATTGGTTCGTTCCACCTAATACTCATTCAGTGCCGTAATACTTTGTTTTTAGCGTTTTAAACGGGGTTGCAGCGTTGTGTTTGGCGTTCACAGAAAGGTTTAGCGTTGAAGTCCATTTTTCGCATTGGACGCGTATTTAGCGCTGCTGCTCTCGGCTTTGGTCAGCACATTTTAGCGTTTTATGTCTGTGGTCACACCGGAAGCTCGTTTAGCACTGCCGCAGCTGGATTTGGCGTTCGCTTAGTGGGTTTTAGCGTTGAGATTAGGCGTTCGCGCACTCGTTTCTTGGTGTCAATGCACGATTTTTGCGTTGCTTTGTATCATTGATAGGCTACAGACTGTACATAGAGTTTAGCGTTGCCAATACACCTACTATTTAGCGGTACATGTAGCGCCCAGAACATTGCTACTTCCAACCAGGTTGCCTTTGCGGGGTAAAGTGTGAGCCGGGGCCTTCTCTTTGATTACAGTACAGCGCAACGTTCAATAAAATCCGATTAACTATTCCAGTACTACGTAAAGACCGAGCTAAATACAGTAGGCGCTGGAATTTCTGCGTACTTCAACATTCAACGCAGTTATACCGGCGCGTACGCCCCGCGCATCGGCGTTAGCTCGGCTACACTCCCACTCTGTATTTTACCGCCCACGGGCGACATGTAGACAATGCGAAATCCTCCCATCTGCGATACCATCCCTCCGTGAGCGAGAGCGTCAATCTCAGAGGGATGTAAGAAATTTAGCGTGAACGACACGATGGTCATGAGAAACGCGTCGAAGATGTACATGTAGACCTCATGATTCATGAGATATCCTGTCGTTCCTGCGGCGTATCGGTCAAATTCTGCGAGGGAAACATCTCACGGCTCGTGACGAACCTTGCATGTACTCGATGATGCGGAAGACACATCGGACGAAGATCAGGCTACTCATGAAGTAACTGAGAATCGTTATTAGTCTGCTGCGACCCATAAATAATACCACTTACAGCGTGTACAAGTGCTTGCGCCACACCCATGCGAGTTCGGTCTTCTCGGACAAGCGAGTAGGATTCCTCAGCACGCGCCAGTGGAAGACAATAGATGTTACACCGAAGAGTGCGAAGAAGACTATACAAGCGGATTAGGGAAGTAGTGTCAGAGCGAAGATGTTGCACAACTGACCGAGTTGACAGAAGAGACCGACAAGAATGATCTGCGAGAGGAGCAATATTGAGTTGGGGAAAACCATCGTCGACCACGGATGTGTGGCGCACATTCCTGCCCATCTCAATGGTGTCTATATTTTGCTGCGTAAGGATAGTACCACCAGCCGCTGTGGAATCGCATAAGTCGCATGAAATCATAGCGCAAAGTTGCACACGCCTTGTAGCAGGAACGAGATGAAGTCGCCTGCCAAAGATCAGCGTCGTAGGGTGAATCTCGAAGGGCGGACTACGCACCTCCAACAAAGAGCTTAGTGAGCCAAGAAAAACGAATGGGCGAAAGACGTTCGGCCTGGACGAGGGAGATGATGCGCTTGAGGGTCATGTAAATCGACGCCGCGTAAAGCGAGGGCGCGACGAGCAGGGTGAGGGTCTGCAGAATAAATGGCCCCTTCGTCCAGTCCGGCGTCTGTCTGCTTGACATCCACCGCCCCATGTAGCCCAGAATTGACACTGGAAGCGGGTTCAGTGGCCGCGATTGCAGACAGAAGTACAACGCACAGACTCCACCGACGACAAAGGGTATAAGATACCAGGTCTTGGTGCGTATCGTCTGGTATGTATTGATGAGAGTGGAGATGAGGAACAAAGCACCAAAGAGAATAGCGGCAGTAGCGGAGGGTTCTTAGAGACGGCATGAGTTTCTCGTACACACAGAAGGGAGTCGCACGCACCATAGTGGTACAGCTGAGGGCCATGTCCCGTGACAGGTGCAGTGGAATTAGTGGACATCTGGTGCGAATTGATGTTGAACCGTGAAATGGGTAAGACGTCTGAGCGCTGGAGGTACAATCTATATCCTCTAGCACAAATGTCCGGGGTTGGTTCTCGGCAGCCGCCCCTTTCATTCCGACTGCTCCGTCCAATGAGATTGCTGCTTTCGGCAGCCGCTCAATTGGGCACAGAGAGCAAGTGGAAATGGAAAGCTACCTTCGGAATTACATAGGCGATGCAGCTATGCGATGCCTGATGTGTGAGACTCATCGCACTCCCCGCGGCAGCCGGTAGACGCCCACCCAATCCGCAGGCTGCTTGGCAGTTTTGGCGCGGTCAAGCTTGGTAAGCGGCATACTGTCAGCATTTGGTAAGGTGAATGTCGTGTCAGTGTCATGACAAGATGCCATCGAGCGGTACACACTTTGTTTGGTGAACGGCGCTTTCGAGAGCTGCGGAGATGCAACACGACCAAAGGGCCCTGATATTTCGGTCCGAAATACCGTAGGCGGAGCGGGTGTATTCCGCTGCTGGGGTGGAATATACCCGCTCCGCGGCGGAATACACCCGCTCCGCCTACGATATTTCGGCCCCGAGATATCAGGGCCCTTTGGTCGTGCAACTAGTAGGGGATCTGCTTCTTTGGAATGCTGCAGCGTGTGTAGAACTTCGAGGCCAAGGACGATCTGGGAAGCCTGTTGAACAATCCTTTGAAGCGCGACACGTTGTGTATTACACCAGTAAAATTGGTCGTCATGCGTTTGAGGAGTTGCAAGTCGTTCATGCGCAGAAGTGAATCTTTGGGGTACCCTAGGTAGAAGCCTACCGCTGAGGCTAGCTTGCCAAAACGGAAAATGCAGGACAAGAACATAATTCGATTGCAGTTAATGTACAAGCCGCCGAGAGCGGAAACCGAGTCACTTCTTCAAACTAACTGAAGGTTCTATGCAACATTATTTAGTCCCAGTTGGCCTGAGCTGAGCGCAGAAGAACTGACACCGCACCATGTCACATATCAAGCTCGTAAAATATCAAGCTGCTCCATATGACAGTGCCTGTTGGGTTTGAGCCAGCAGCGGCGCTTCGGTTGAGGATGATCTTCTCGTACTGGCCACATCGCCAGTTGGTGTTCGGTCGTTGGCGCTTCGACCCCTCACCAACCCCGCAGAGCTTGCTCTGCTACCCGGCGTGCTCTCTGACATAACGGCTGCTGTGTGTTCTGCACCGTCGTACGGATGCTTGAAGGGGACGACGCTCCAGAGGATAACAACGAAGAAGATGAGCAGTAGTAAGACGACCCCGATGTCAAGCTCTAGCTCCAACTCCAACTCGTCTCCGGCGGGGTTTGTTGGAGCCATCCCAGTGGGTCTCTCGTCGATGCGCGAGGCAGCACGAGGTGATGGGGAGAGCACAAGCCGGCGCCTGGACTAGCGACTTATCCCCGCCCAAATGAAGAGAAGATCAAACGTGCAGGGTCAAGACGTAATAGCAAGCACGCCAGTTCCGTCAAACCACTCGAGCGCCTCGTCAATCCCAATATGGCAAGGGAATGTTTAGAGGAAAGCTGCTCTGCATACATAGACTTGCAGACGGTGAGCGGGTGTAATTGTAGTAGTACGACCGATGTGCGGTCGCATTACGACCTGCCTCAGCTTGCATTGGCGGCGCCGAAGAAAACCCCCGCTAGAATCGGATGCAGTTAAGGAGCGCAGGAACTGGGCTGCAGATTCGATTGGTTGTCGTTGTCCTCGGACAGCATCGCTCGCCTGACTCCTTCTCTTACGCTACATTCACGCTGAGCACACTTGTGCATATACATGATAAGCTCTTGTCTTCATGTTAGAGGCAACAGAACACAATTGTGGAGCTCAATCTCGCGCATCCAGTGCAACGTGCCGCACGGCCTCTCGGGGACTGCGAGCGAGCTAGATGCTTCTGCCGCGGAGAGTTTTCTATGGTAACTTTGAATAAACATCGATTCTCCCCAGCGTACTGCTTATATGCACTGGTGATCAAACGATGAAACGTGAGTTATCCATCGGTTCCGCCCGCAGCTGCCAACAGAGCACGCGCGTATCTCCGCAGCGGCTCCGAAAATGCCTTTTCCGCCTTCTTGACTCCGTACCTCTCGAGCCGCTCCTCCCTTGACCCAGAAGCACTGACGTAAACCAGAACACTCCTCGCATAGCCGGTTGTTTCTTCATGCAACCCACGGGTTTCAGTAATACGGGTGGCCGTGGTCACCTGTTTCTTTGCTACTAATTCTCCTTATCTTGGCATCGCGAGCGGACACCGCCATGGACAGAAATGTTGCTCGCCTCTTCGCTCCAATGGGTCTCGCAAGGCGTAGCAAGTATGCTCACCTACAGCTATTGAACGCGCTCAATCTCGGCGACTGGCAACACGAATGTGTAGAAACATGCATGAATAGTTCAGGACGCATCATCCCTTGAAGTCCACAGAGATGACCTCTGAATCTTACGAGGCATGGGATGGCGTTTACGGATGGTTCCACGTCGCGTACAAGGTGTGTTCCAATAAGGGCAACGGCGCCGCGACGGGTGGACCAAAAGGCGATCCGCTAGGTCTCGGGACAGCACGGTAACAGTCTAATACATGGTTTGGAATGACTGCTGAAATCTCTGCAGGGTTCAGGCCTGTTACTGCGTGACAGACGAGTTCGTGAACGGGACGCAAGCTTGTCTTTCCCAATGCATCTCCCAGGACAGCAATGACGCAATCGCGCGATTCAAGGCTGCATGCGGTATTTAATCCATGTTATATAACCGGGAATTTGCTCAGATTTACTCTCAGCGGAAGCGATAAGCCGACTACCCGTAATTGAAGAGCAAGCCAAAGCTAGCGATACGAAGAAACCGCCAGAGTTAACCCCTCATCCAGCACGCAAGTACCCGCCAATCATCTCGGATATCATCCAAGGCCTTTGAGTCGCATGCTTTGCAGACATTGACTGCGCAACCCTGCTCTGTAGGCAAAATCGATAGTCTGTCCATACCCACCATGTTCGTATACAATATACTCTAATGATCTACCTTCCTGAACCTCAACTCAAGAGATCCATAGAGTCTGGAACTCAATTGACCTAACCTCACGCAACGTTCATGTTGATGTTCTTTACCTGAGACGGAGAGAATCGCCGGCCAACTCGCATTTGGCTAAACTCCGATCCCTTTTGGGAGGTCAACTCCGATTCACCGCTTTGCCTCGTGCCAAACGGCGCAATGCTAACTTTCCGCGAGCGCCACGGCCTCGCCACAGTGCTACTCGTCGTCGTTCAGTCTGTAATTGAGCGTGTGCGGTAAGACGTCGCGCAGCCGGGTGTCTACATCCTGACAGTGGTGTGTTGCTCGACAGCGATGATGAAATCGACGACGCGCTCGAGGAGATACGACGCGTTGCATTCAATGCAATCACTCAATACGAGCAGCAACACACTATAGCTGACACTAGGGTTGCGCAATCTAGCGCTGCTCAGTGTGCCTCGCACCTCAACTCGTCTATCGACATGAACGTCGACCAGACGGAGAACAATGTATCTCCAACACTAGCTTCACCACAGCAAAAAGCCTCAGAAGATACAACCGAGCCATTTCGCTACACCTTTAACCCCATCGACACTACGCTTGATCGCCGACCCAAGCGACGACCTGTTGCATTGGACATGTTCGAGGACGCAGGCCGGATTGAAGTTTCTGCCCCAGCCCCAGCCCCAGCTTCATCACCTGCCCCTTCACCATCTGCGCCGCTGCCACTTTATGTCACCAGTCAAACTGAACGGGGGCTACATCTAGGCTCAAATATTCCATCAGCTCCACGAGCGATGCGGTCTCACCCATGGCTCATCGGGAGCAAGGCACACCTCTCAGACGAAACATGGCTTCTCATATTTTCCCTGGTTCTCGGGGATGTAGATGCTCGAAAGGCTCGGTTTTCACGTCTCGTCCACTGCACACACGTCTGTCAATCCTGGCGGTCGTTTGTTCTGGGCAGAGCGGTACTCTGGAGTGACCTTCGCAGTTTGAGCCACAACGACCACCGCCGCCTTTCCTCGCTTCTGTCGCGCAGTAAATCCTGCAACGTCCGGCTCGAACTGGATTTCAGAGATGGCGGTGCAGACCATCGTAACCGAGAGAGACTGGACATAGTCAAGTTAGTCAAGGTCGTTAAGAAGCATCTCAATCGCTTCGGAGGCTTAACCATATGCTTCACCAAAGGCTCCGCCGAGCACGCCGCGGCCTACAATTCACTAGTTGACATGATTACCGCAGCGAACTCGGCGCCACTACTGACATCCTTCAAGCTGTCCTTCCCACCAAGCACGGTTGGAGCCACCAAGAACGCCAAACTCCTTTTTGCTCGTCGTAGCCTTGTAAATCTCCAGTTCTTTGCTGCGCATCTTCACCTCCTCCCGGATATATGCCCCGAGATGACTCGAGTTCGGTTTTTCGAGGCACTGGACGACGAGGCTGGCTCATTCAAGACGGAAGTCACGCTAAAGCTTCTCGCGCGTGTTATCTCATGCTTTCCCAATCTCGTACAACTCAAGCTGCCCGCACCGCTGGCCGCCTCAGAAGTAATTCACAATACAGCAGCAATACGGCGCGCTCCGGCTCTCAATCTTTTGGAGGTGCGCGACGCAGGATTGCGTCGCGGACAACTCAGCCTGCAACCCACGCTCGACCTCTTCAAGCTCAACACGAGTGGTCTCTGCATCCGTCTGATTGAACCACTGCGTGAGTCATGTGACTTTGTGCTGAGGAAGCTGGTACCCAGGATCTGGAACATTGTCTACGTTCCGACCTCGACAACGACCGGCGGTTTGGCCATCGCAGCCCACAGCACAAGCACTTACGATGATGGTCCTTCAGCATCTTTCCTTTCTACCACCTCTTCAAGTGCGCTAGTGCGATGCTTACTTGCCGCCCATCCAGCCAGCGCTGCGCGCGATCTTGTCACTTTAACTCTGTCTACACAGATGGTGCACGACGACTGGCAGACCTTGCTCGCAACTAGCCTCCCTGCACTCACCACGCTCTCATTCATTGTACTTGCGCCTTCACTGTCGACGGAGGGTCTAGTCGACCTCTTCTCGAGCGTTACCCTCCTCGGCGGATGCGGGGGTGCCAATAGTGCATTCAGACTAACCGTTCCCGCCCTGCGCCACCTCGCATTCAAAACGCGCGAACCACTACTCAGTGTTGGGGTTATGTCGCCTTTTAGCCAGTATCCACTCTCCGCGCCGGAAGTTGTCCGTGTACCCTTGGATGGGGTCTTGGATCTGTTGAAAGGGTGCGGCTGTCCTATTGGGCTTCAGGCCGTAAGCCTGCAGATGCATGGCGTCTGGTTTGTAGGCAAGAGATTCACCAGGGCAGAGCTCTCGCTCGTGCTGGATCGGATTGGGGTCCGAATTATATGGGTCGAGTGATTAGATCCCGAGGTAATCGGACGGGTTACTCCATGATATGTGATATGCGCCGTCGCCATTCAGATGCCCGCACGTTACAACCGTAGGAATTCCCTCCCTCTTTTGACGTACCCCGCTCCCGGATTCAAATTGATTGACGAGAAAGAACTATACATGGACGCATTCCAGTAAAACCTGTACTTATGAGATGGCGTTGGTCTCGTTAGAGACAAAGGGTGACCCCACTCGCAAAATCGACGCTCCAGCAATAGCGACCTTGTTCTCACTTTGATCCTTGAACTCTTCAAGTACATCAAACAAACCCCTCAGTATGTTAATTGATCTCTGTCGATCGTGCACTTCACGCGGTCCAAACTGCTCGGCACGGTATTTGATCGAGCTTTCATGGTGATCGGCTTCTTGGCGAACCGATGACATAGCGCTTGGATTTTGATATATATAACATACGCCTGGTAAAGAAGTATGTAAGAAGTAGAGGCTTTGATGTTTTCATCCGCAGTTCACAGCGAAGAACGGCCAACTGCGGAAATGAAACGACTACGCGTCCGGTGTTGATCGGATCTTTGGTAAACGTTTTTCTCGTAAACTAATTTAGCATTCATATCAAGAGATAGAACCCACCATGAAGCTTGAGCTTGATTTGAACTGACGTGTTTGGTCAGTCATCGGCTGTCTGTCACGATCAGGCAGTCGGGCCTAGCCAATGCGCACCGACGCCACGGGGAACTACGAAGCCTCCGTCTCCTTTCAACCTGAGCCGTACGTTGTCCGGCATTGTCGAGCGAACAAGAGAAACGGTTGGCTGTTTTCAGCAAGTTGAGAACACATTCGCCGCGAATTTATTAATGCAATGAGAGAAATCTAGCGTTAGTACAGCAATAATATCAGGGGAGATGCCACTGAAAGGGAGCCAAAGGTCCTATAAACAGCGTTGACGTCCTTTCAATCAGTTATTTCATTGTCCTAGGCACGTCCTCAGAACCCATTCTCCTCCAGGTTTTCGTAGAATGCCTTCAGATTCATCGCTTCATCGAAGACTGTGGGCAACTCGCCGTCCGGTGCATCCACTGCAGGCGGCACAGTATCAGGATTCGCGCAATGTCGCAGGACAAATTCCGGGACAAGTGCTGCAAGACTTTGAGATCCTGTCAGCCAGGATCAACCAATTTTAATTGTAAGAATAGCGTACTCGTCTTGGTGAGAAACGTTCAAGCAATGCGGTGCGTCCTCCAATACGTGCACCTCCAACTGGACACCAGCATCTCGCAACTGCTTCTCGAACTGAGCGTAGTAGTCGCAATCATATGCGACATCCGATGTCCCGTAGACGATTACTACCGGGATACTCTGGAGCGATTTTGCGAGGGCATCTGTTGAGTGGCCGTGCCTTGTCGTTTCGTACTTGAAGGCGCAGGTTTCGAACTCGCGTAAACCGCTGTGCGACCACCGTGTAGTGCACAAATCGCGTACGACGAGCGCGGTACTGTATTTTAGGCTATCAGGTGTTGAAGAGGAAAAAAGAAAAAGCCCGGCACGCACGCAATAGCGATTGGTTTTACTTGGCCGGTCAGAAACAGCTGGAAGATACCGCTAATGGCATACTCCAATGCCTCCTCGTCAATCTTCCCGCCAGGATCTGCCATAGCCTCTTTCCATGCGGTGCATATCTCTTCTCTTGCCGCGCGGGCGTGCTCGGTCTGAGTTGTTCTCACTGAGAATGACACGATCGCAACTTGATAATATGCGCACCTCCTCAGTTCCCATCGGCGCTATGAGAAACATTCCAAGTATCTTCTCCGGATGTTTGATCGCGAGCTCCATAGCGGGAATAGTGCCAGCCGACAATGGACACAGAAAAACCGGTGGGAGTTCAAGCGCGTCCTGCATCACAAACAGAACAATGCCGTGAGCCGGTTGGAACTGCGGGACAAGCACCACGACCGGCAAAATTTGGAAGCAGTAACATAGCGGTTAAGAAGTCTGCAGTGGCTCGTTTGGTCGCGCCACTTGCGCACATCCGAACAGCAACAGCAGGCGCAGGTCGCCGGCAATTGTCACGTCCCAACGCACCATGAAGGCCGCGATACCCGCTGCGGCGTCTTCTTGACTATAGGTTTCAGGTACGTCGCCCTGTGTCCAGCCGTGGCCGGGACTGTCGACTGCGATGAGGTTAAATCGTCGAAACTGCGGGTGCGCGAACTGCTCTGTATATTGAATGAAACGCGTAAGTAATTGTAGTAGTGCACGCAATGAAACATGGTACGCACCGCGCCATGCTATAGACGGGGTAAAGATAGTGTGCAGAAAGAGGATCGTAGGAATTGTGCGGTCTATCGTTGGTTTGCCGCTCGGTGTGTTGACCCAGTATGCGAATTTAAACGGGCCGCACGAAGTTTTGACGTCGACGTACTGCGCCATGGAGATTTTGGAGGAGGAAGAGGTCACGGCGGATTTGGAAGAAGGAAGAGAGAGCGACGGCGTTCAGGCGGCGCAGGCGCACACGCGGTCAGACTTGGCCATAGGTTCGCGATGCTTGCAAACTTCCACGACGGTCACGGTCGGGATCCGGGCGAACGGGTGTTGTCTGTAGTCCATGTGTTTGTAATTAGGCGCCGAGGAGCCGATGACTGCTTGGAACGCTTCGACGAGCTGGCCGGCGAAACAGCGAAGCATAAGCCGCGGCAGCCGCGGAAATAACCGTGAAATGAGCTTCTTACGTCGTGAGGAACCCCAGAATGATGCTTCGTTCCGGACACGATCTCCTTCGACGCGGTGCATTCATCACCGATCGCGTATCATATTATAAACCAGCCAAGGAGTGAGTTCTTTATGTGGTCCCGGTGACTCACCAATGTATCCTTCTTGCAAAGTATCTCACGATATAGGCGTGCATGCCCTAGCGGATGAAGTGTCTAAAGCTGTGAGGAAAATCAAAGACGTCTGGGGCGAAGAGAGAGTTATCGATCTCAACGTACTGCTTGAGATTAGCTTGAACCAATGGTAGCAGTTGATCTGGGTGCCTGACTAGCGACAAAAGGAAGAAAATAATGTACATGTCAATATACGCGAAGCCACGCGTCGTTGGTGTCAGAGCTTCAGTTGTCGCTGCTGCAACCCAATGCATGGCGCAAGTGTCCTCCCAGCGGTGAAGAGCATGGCCGGGGCTCCCTGCTCATCCTACCCGCTGTCAACCTCACAAGAAATATGAACATGCAACTTCGAGATGATACCCAAAATGCGGGGTTAAAATATTCCACCGTCATCTGAAAGCGCGACGTTCACTGCCTCCCACAGAGTTCAAGACCTCTGCAAGGGTATGGCCTTGGTACGCTGACGTCAAGGACAAGAATTTGACATGGCATGCCGGCGGCCGTCCTTGTACGTGCGCATAACCTCAAACTCGCGGAGCGACCGATCGTGTTCCGACATTGTTTCTGAGATACTGCCATGCGCTCTACCAACGATTTATAGAGAGTAAAAGATGCATGAATCGCGCCATTGATGAGCATTAGACTCGCAGTCCTGGATGGATCTGCATAGAGATTCTCATGGCAGAGAGCTTGAATATCGTGGCACGAGCTCTATTGTCAGGTCTGAACCCTCAATGTGTGGTCCCGTTGGCTGTATCTCCATTGAGACGGAGAACAGGCACTAGGCGGTTATTCACCGCACATGCGACGCCGCCTACTTCGCTCAGTGGGCCCTCTACATCAGGAAAAACTCCGGAGCTACATAGTCCGTGGCCAAATCTATAGCCGCCATAGCCGCCATAGCCCCATGGACCACTCCATATCACTCTGTAGTACCCATAGTGCACCAGGTGACATTTTAGCATCATCACGCAAGCTGATACACTCTTTATATAGTGCTATGGAAGCAACCACTTGAATCCATAGTACTATGGAGTGCTATGGAGGCAGCCACAGGGCTATGGCGGCTATGGCACTATGGTGGCTATAGAGTGCTATGTAGTGCTATGGAGTTTGCCGGATTTTTCCTGATGTAATCCCCCTTCACTCCGCAATAGCGATAATCTCTTCACCGCAAGTCATATCAACTCGAGAGATATTGTTTCCATGGTAACAGTTGAAATTCTCAAGATCGAGGGAGAGCTGCTCAAGACACAGCTTCGCAAGGCTTCGAACAAGCGCCCATTCCTGCATACGGTCGATATGGCGCACAAGACATGATGTGACCACTTGCGCTTAGGATACAATAATTTGTGCGCACTCCCCTTCCGTCAGTCTCATACTCAGGGCGCGTCTCACCTCATATACAATGTATCAGGCATCAGTCGAATGTCTCAGATCTGCCCCATCCCCAATATCAACCTTGAACGCCTGCGCGTTGGTGGCGCATCAAAACCATGGTCGAAGCGTCAGCTGAAGCAGCCGTAATGGGCAACTGGCTTCAGCGGCGGTGCGGAGAGACTGCAATTCATTGTTCGTCCCTGATGTGCACATGGCAGTACAACGAGGTTTGAACCAGCTGACTTCTACTCGGTAAACAGTAAAGCCACCTGGTTGGCCGGCTGTGGTTTTTGAAGCACTCTGAACTTCATATAAAAGCTGGTCAGTCTCAGCGAGGACATTTCCAGATCACCAAGCTTACGCTCATATCGTCGCCCTCCCGCATTATCGATCTCTAACAATGGGTGAGCAGTCATTCAATCATGAATAAAGCCTCGTCCTAACACCACATTGAGCCCCCGTTACACGCTCTGGTCACAGCTCACCCATGCGTTCTGCTGGACCGTCGCCCAATAAGCGCGTCGAGGACTGGGTTGTAGCCCAGCGAGGTAAGGACGGTCAGCCGGTGACGCCTGTGAAGACTCAAACCCGCCACCCGTCTT
The DNA here is from genome assembly GCA_020744175.1 of Auriculariales sp. MPI-PUGE-AT-0066. Classification (NCBI taxonomy): domain Eukaryota; kingdom Fungi; phylum Basidiomycota; class Agaricomycetes; order Auriculariales; species Auriculariales sp. MPI-PUGE-AT-0066. The sequence continues at coordinate 66,679 of JAGTJP010000124.1, forward strand.
CCTCAGCAATAAAGCAGGCTGCAACTGTGCAGGCTACAGTTGTGCCGTTTAAGATTCCGGTCACTGAGACTCCGATCCTCACGAGTCTCACTTGTCACCGTGGTTGCACCAGACCATCAGTTGCAGACTTCACCTGCGAGAATTGCAAGGTGACGTTCTCACTATGTGCGCGCTGCCATCTCTAGTATGCTCAATTTTTACAGCCAAAATCCACTGTTGGGTGCTAATCAACTTCCGCAGTAACGGTGACGGTCACTGTGCTCCCTCAGTAGCACCGACTCCGGGCAGAGTTTCGCAACTCGTCGAAACTGAAGCAACAAAGCCGGTTCCGATCGGCGGACGTGCCATGCATCTGAGCCATGACGAGAGCAGCGCCTGCTTCAGATCTATTACGTGGAAGTGCGGATTCTGTCAGGAGATGTTCGATGCCTGCCCATACTGCGTTGGTGACCTCCCGTGAGTTATGTCGCTCGATTCCTCTCAAAGAATTTCTGCTAACAGCTCATAGGAGAGGATGCTATCACTGCACTCAGGCTCTGGCTTGCTATTAGGTTACCGCGTTTACACCAATTGCCCACCCCTCCCCTGTGGGTATCTCCCGGTCTCAGTCTCTGTTGATGCTATAAAATCAGTGCCAAATCCCTTCTTGTATGGATCATAATTGCTTTTAGATCATGTACCTACTGTGAAATCACGATTTGATGACTTGATACGGTCGGGGGCTGACGCACGAGTGAATCTCTGCAGCCTCAGTTCTACATTAACAACTCCTCAGCATCAGGATAATGCCAGAGTCAGAGAGCTTTTTGCGAGGTGCCGGCGAGCCTCACAGCTAACATCTAGCGTGGTTCTAGCTCGAGTGACTGTCTTGTCTACAGGAATCGAGTTCCTCCTCATGGCCTTAGCTCATCCGCAATGCTTTCAAAACCTCTTGCCATCTCATCTCAGACAGCGACCTGTACCACTGAGACTGTGTGTTTAGACTCGACGTGAATGTCAATGGAGTTCTCGGGCACGTATTACTTCCAATCTGATGCAAAAATCGCAAATGTTTCGACTAGATATGAGATCCTGCAGACTTTCTACACATGCGGTATGGGAAAGCGTAAATAAGGTGAGGCTGATCTCCAAGCCGGAGGAAACCAGAGCACAATGCAAGAGAGTTCAACACAGTTTTGGTCGGAAGATGGCGTGTTGTAGAAACCTAGGTGAAGATTAAAGTGGACATAGCGTCACCCTTCTCATTCAGTTGGGTACGCAAAACAGACTCTTTATACATGCGTTCTCGCTGTAGCATTATTCTGAATATTTCTGTGCATGTTTGTCTCGCAATATCACCGGATAACAAACAGAATTGAAGACCGAGTGCGTCGACGTGATGGATGAGAGTATCAGGAAGTGATCACCTCGTCCCTGATGAACGCCGAATGGGAAGTAACCTTGGTACCGTGGACACAACCAAATTGCGTACCCTACATCAGATTCCTTCCCTCCAACTTCAATTGAAAGCATGGTTAACCCCGCATAGCCTACATGACACCAGACATCGTTAAGAATAAACCGACGGCAATCCCTGACAGTCCGGTGCGAGAATATGATAGCTCAGCTGCACTCTGAGGCGTTGAAGATGGTGTAGGCGAGCCGGGGGATGACGTTTCAGAGGATGAGCCTACGCGCATCGAGTTTATATGTGAGCATCAAGTAAGCTCGACAGTTGTGCAGGACGTACCACATTGCGCGC